>OY735209.1:10855813-11030813 GCA_963457665.1 Thysanoteuthis rhombus
TTTTTTTTTTCTAAATCTGCCTTCTGCTGCTGTTGCCAATGGGGTTCATCAAGTTCTATTTGCCTGCTGAACAACATAGTTTACTCCCCCTCCCCCCGAAGTGTTGCTTGTAAGACGGGGGATCTCATTTGTTTCTGGTTATTTCTTTTTATCTTTCTGACTGAACATATTAAATTGGCTGAATATGTGTGTGTGTGTATATATATATATATATATATATATATACACACACACTTTTTTTTTTGTGCCATCTTTTCTGTACCCATTTTGCTTGAAAAATGAAATGATTTTTCTTTTTCAAAAAAGAAATGGTCAACCTTTTATTCCAGAAATCCTTTATCTGAAGCTTTTAAAATCAAATTCTCAAGGATTTTATGATGCTTTCATTTGTTTTATTCCTAAGATTGTGTTAAGATCTTCTGGCTTTCATTACAATCTGGTGGCAAGAGAGCCGACTCCATCACTGTCTTCCAGCTCAAGCCATCAAAAAAGTGGCTCCGATTTAGCATTCTGGAAATTCTGCTTGTTTGATGTTATTTTGGCCAGGATTTCTTGCATTCTGTCAGTAGAGGAGAGTCACTTAATACTCGATGGAGCTTATTAGAAATGGGAGCAGTTAATATTTTGGTGTATGCTCCTCATGTAAATAGTTGGTTTTCTTTTGAAAAATTTTTTCCTCTCCAAATTTGAGGTGTGTTTATACTTTTAAAAGTGGAATAAACAAGTTTCCAACTAGAATTATCACAGACTTATTTGGTAAAAAATTTTTTTTAGAATAAAATTTTCATCTACCTTTCCTATTGATAACAATGTCAATTATCTACCAGAATGAAAAAAAAAAAAAAAATTACTAAAATTCCATGAAGTATAAACTGATTGTCCTCTTCTGACAAAATGTGCAAAAATCCCAGTTAAGATGACACAAAAAAAGTTACTGATTTTTGCCTTGGGAAATTCTGCTTCTATAAATTTTTTGGTGGTTGGAGCCAGAAGTCTGGTGATGACATCAGACTTGGTCACTCTGTTGTAATCATTTGAATATAAGTTGTTTTTGTTTTGTTTTTTCCTTCTTTTCTCTTTATGCATTTTACATCTATGCTAATTTTGTCAAATTAACATCGTTGATAGGTTTTTATAGATAATGAAATTTTAACTTTACTTCTATCAAAGTTTAAGGACTTCCCCTTCTTGCTAACTGATTGCCTTGAATTCATAACATTCTAAGGGTGAGTAACATCTTCTGCCACTGGAAAGTAAGAAAAGATGTCTTTTGACAACATTTCAATTTGCTCTGTCCATTCTTTAAATAAAATTTAATCCCTCAAAAATCATATCAAGTGAATTATCAGAATCAGGTTTGTTTTTTTTCCTTTTATCCCCACTCCTTTCATCAATAGTTATTTAACAAATATTATAAATCACATTTCATCATTATACATTTTTTTTCTTTCATTCTATCTTTGATACAACAAATGCTTTTGCAGAGAAAATTAAGATTTTATTGTGAGATCAGAACTTATGGGGGAAAAAAAAGCAAACAAATAACTTCATAGTTTTGCATTTTTTTTTTCTTTTCTTTTTGAATGAGTTTTATAAATTTCATCTCCATAACAAAAAGGCCTAAATCCTAATCATAGACAGGCATGGAAAACTTGCCTGTCAGTCTCAAGCCTTTGTGAAATTTAATCTGTAATAAAACAATGAAAATGAGCTTTAAAGGCAGGCAGTGTTTCTTCTTGAATTTAATAATTGCCGTTCTTACATTAGCCAAATATCAATGAATTCACTTTAAAAATTATATAAAATCCTGTCTTTTGAACTAACCTCATTTCTCAACCCACAACTGTTATGTTAATTGCTTCTTAGATTTTAAACTTCAATTTCAGAAATAGAAATTCAGTGAATGATAGTTTTATCTCTCTCCCCCCCCCCTTTGCCTTGCGATTGATCAATTGGCCTTGTTAAAGGAGCAATCCAATCATGGTTTTTTTCTTTTTAAAACAACTAATGGAAGTGCAAAAGATATCAAGAAACAAATCCGAATTTTTTTTGTACTTACCATGCTAAGGGCTTTTAACTGTTCAAAATATACAATAAAGTTACTTTATTTTTGAAGAATCTGCCTTTTTAAGAAATGTATTTAAAATAAAGACTTTTAAACACCCAACCTTCCTCCTGCTGTTTTATTTGGTTTTTTTTTTTTCAATCAGAATTTTAGTCAAATCCATGTTTGAATTAAAAAAAAAAAAAATTAAGAAGCTTAAGGATTTTTAAGGTATGAAAATAATTCCATAAACAGTACCAAATTTTCAGTCTTAGATAAAAATCAAATCCTCTCTTTATTAAAAGATAACTCTTGACTGAAAAAGAACACAATCTTCAGTTTAATCAGACTTTTGTGAAAGGATCATTCGAGTTTCACTAAAACCAAAACAGTGAATTGTAGATGTGGTTCATTACAGCCCTAGAAATCCACTCCCCCCCCCATTTGTATTCTTTTATATAACTGCAAGACATGGAAAATTATTGAAACTTCAAAATATAAAGGATGAAAATTGCAAGACAGAACTTCAGGCAAGAAAGCTACAAAGAGGAAAGAAAAAAAAGTTCACTGGATTAACAAGTCGAATGCTTACAGGACCATGATTGTCAGTTAGCATAAAAACAAAAACTAATAATTGAAGTAGTGAAAGCTATATTGCAGAAGGAAAAAAATTGATTTCCAGGTATACAGTGAACTGCTAACGTGATTCACAATCATTGCTTGATATTTCTAGAGTTTCCTTTTTGTATCAATGAAGTAAAGGTAAGACAGCTCACTACTGCTAGTTGACCCGTCCAAATGATAATCTGGCAATTTTTTTTCTAAGTAGAAATATTTTTCAACGCAAGACCCTACAAAGTAACATTCAGAGACGACTCTCAAAGCAGTGCTTATATACATCATTTCTGAACTCTGAATAAGGAAATAACATTTATCTAATAAAAGGTTTTTAAGGTCTGCCTATAATTCCAATAAGTGAAACTTCAAATAATCTATAAGTAATCATAATTAAGATAGAAAGCAGTTCAGTAAGCTAGAATAAGATTGATACTACTTCAACCCATTATACAAATTTCATACAATTGACCCAATTTTTAAAGGTTTTGAAATGACAATTTTGTATTTCTCAGCTGCACCAGTGAAATATAAGATTTGGTTCTCTAAGTCACCAGTACTCCTTTAAAAAATTCTTTTTTAAATTAAGCACTAATATTCCTCTTGAAAAAAATACAATCATAGGGTAAGATGAACTCCACAGAGCTACAATTTCTGAGAATAAAATCAGATTTTTTTTTCAGAGATTTGCATAGGAGAGTTTGAAGCTACTTGTTTGATAATCACTTTACATGAAACTTGCTACATATAAGCACAATTCCAGAAATTTAATACACGTCAAATCCTGAGATTACAACATAAACTTGTCTTTCCCCTTGGGTGTTAGTTGTGGCAAAGTGTTATAATGTAAAAATTCAACAAAATATTGACATTCATGAAACCGCTGTCATTCATAATTATATTTCTTGAAAAATTTGAACTAAAGTCTGAGTTAAGTTGATTGAATGTAAAGAAGGTATTTTTAGGGATTAATTCAATTTTTTCCAAATTTGGCTAATTTTGTCTACTCCCACTAAGTAAATTTTTCAAATGTGACGTTTTAAATTTGAAGTTAATTTATCCTCATGAATCTAATTCCACTCTCTCCTCACTACACATAAAGGAAAAAACCTTGTCAAAACTACTGCTTTGTATAAACATCTGGATGAATAATTTTTTAAAAATTTTATATACTAAAATTATGCATATTGAATTGACTATTCAGTTTTTAAATCCAAAAGAAAAATTATTCCCACAAGAAAAATTCAAATAGTACTATATCTAAATCTGTAAAACACAAAACTTCAGAAATAATTGACTCAAATGACATTAAGAAATTCAAATACATTTTCAGTGTTTAAAGCTTCATAGATGATACATAATATTTTCTTTTTTGATAACTTGATTTCTTATCACAAAGTGGGGGGGGGCAGCATTTCATCTAAATTATAAATATTTGAAGAGCATGAAAATATAATTCCAATAAATATAATTTTTGGAAGTAGATACTTTGAAATTATACAAGACAATTTTTTTATACTAAACTCAAGATCTGTATAATAGAAAAGATACAAAAATTTTGATTCAACTAATTTTCCTTAAAGATTCCTATTGATAATTATCAAATTTCAATTTATCCAATAAAAACTAGAGGATTCGTTTATTTTGTAGTAACAGTTAAAATTATTCATTGATGATTTTTTCATCTTTGAAAAGAGAAAATAATCAGCAAGCTTGGCTGTGCCAGGCTTAGAATTTCTTGCTTCATTAAAATCTTTAAGGTAAACAAAACTAAATTCATTTCTCAAACATTATTCCATAACTACATATCCTGTTTCTACTCCATTTTTTAGTACCTGTAAATGGGATTAGCAAACAAATCAACCCGAGTTGGAGTGAATTCATCATCCATTTTTGCGTACATCACTGTTATTCATGCATGACTTCACTGGTCTTTAGTCTGGTCATTATTTTCGGGTGTAACAATGGTGACCAAATCAAAACCCAGTGGTAAAAGTTGGATAATAAAAACTTGAATTATACTTAACACCGTAGATGACTTGATGTCTGTTTCCAAGTGACAAAGACCATCAAAGCCTAAAACTATGGAAGATATTTAATACCATTGAAACAATTGAAAGGGAAGCGAGAGAATCATTTCAATTCATTTATTCAATATTACAACAGTTTACAAAATTGTTGTTGTTTTTTGTTTTCTTCCACTTTTTTTTTTCTTTTCTTGTCAGAGGGAAGAAAATATTTTCAGAAGGAAAAAAAAAAAAATGAGGGAAAGAGAAAAAAAAAAAATGGATTTTATGTGGTCAGGTTGGTGATGGGGGGTGGGAAGGGGCAGGTGAAGCAGACAATGAGTGGACGTATTTACAGACTTATCTGACAGGGTTTTACTCGTCATCACCTGGGGGCTAGAAGTGGGGGGGGGCAGGGGGGTTCAAAAAGCAGGACAGTATTGATGCCTGACCGAACAGACAGACCTGCACTGTATTGCTCCGTTTTGGAAGTAGATGGTCAAAGGCCACCACAATATCAGGAGTTCGGCTCAGAAAAAAACGGTGGGCATTCAAAATAAAACATTTCCCGGTTTGTTTTTTGCGTTTTTAGGACCTTTGTAGATAAAAAATAAATAATTTCTTCTTTTAATATTTAGAAACTTGCTCTCTTGACAGTAATTTTTTTTCTTAAACCTAAGGTGAAGGTCAGTTGAATGTGTTATGGTTAGAAGATCAATGCCATCAAGAACTGCTGAGTGAGTGGTTTGCGTAATAATAGCTCCGACCACGGGCCCAGCTAGTGAGCCAGGCCCATAGCAAGACTATCTCAAACACGGCCACAAATGCATTGTTGCCTTCTAGATAATGTTTCACCTGCACCATCAGTAATTTGAGAGACAGAGAGAAGGAGCTAAAGAAAACCAAGCTTGAGAACCGTTACATTTCCAAAAGGAGTCAATTCAGAGAGTGAAATTTGTACACCAACTTCGTAATGTCTAATCCTCTCTTATCTCTACGTCAAGGCTTGGAGCGAGAGACGGTGCAGAGAAGCAGTCTGCACCAAAGATGCTTTGGTGTAAAGAGAAAAAAAAAAGAAGAGAGAGAGAGAGATGGGGGGGGGGGCAATGAATAGTGTATCGAGAAATAACACATCTAACATTTGCTAGCCACTTAAAATGGCAGCAAAGCAAATTTTGTAATTTTTTTTTAAAAATTGATATGTTGATGAGAACAAGTCTCCCAGCATTATCACCCTTCTTTCCAAAATGAAAACTCCCACCATGTGGGCAAATTATACAACACACATGCTCACACACACGCTATATATATATATATATATATATATATATATATATATCATATTATATATATATTATATCATATATTATATATTTTTATGTTATATAATATATCATATCATATATATGTTATATTATATATTATATCATATATAAACATGTTATATCATATATTATATCATATATATATATATATGTTATATCATATATTATATCATATGTATATATATGTTATATCATATATTATATCATATATATATATGTTATATCATATATATATATGTTATATCATATATTATATCATATATATATATGTTATATTATATCATATATATATGTTATATTATATCATATATTATATATATATATATATATAAAAAAATTTTGAAGAATTATGTTGAAAAGTTTCTTCATAATGAAGAGATGCAAACTAAGTTCATGTTTCTATTCACCAGCCCAAAATTGTCTCCTCATGGAGGGATTCAAGCAACCATTCGTTGTCCAAGCAATTTCATTCACCTCAAGAGTGAAAATGTTCCTCTAATAAAACTGGGAGTAGAGCTTGTGAGTACAGAGGAAATAGTATCCTCCTCAAGGGGAAATTCTCAGGAATTGAGTCTTCAGCCAGAAGGAAAAAAGAAAAAGAAATCACCAATGAGTGAGTATGCCACTAGTAACAAGATGCTAGAGGAATATGGACGAATGAATAATAAAGATTGTATAAGAGGAAATGAACGCCAAACGAACCTTCTTGCCTATGTAGACAAAATAAAAGTGATCTGGTGCAGCAGCAGGTTTATGCAAAAACTAAGTGATTAAGAAACAGGCCAGAGATTAAGGCAAAAAGAAATTGTTTCAAACTAAAAAAAAAACAAAGTTCATGAATGTAGTTGAAATGATCGCAAGCCGAATGTAATAATTACAAACAGAAATGACAGCTACAATGTGCAGTTATTGAAATAAGTCCAGAACGAAATCAAGCCTCTCTCTGAACAGAAGTCAACTTTTCTACCAGCAGTCGTATCTATTTTGTCTGCCTATGTTCCCTCTAATCTATTTTGAAGTCAGTGAGTACAAAAATCTTTTGCAGCCCAATTTTTTCTCTCGTGATAAAGTATGCGCTCACTTTTGAATTCGACATAGGGAACCAAATTCTCCCCCCCCCCAATAAAAACTCTGTAAGCTATTTTGTTGTTTGCACATTAATTTCCTTTGTGCTAGTTGCAAAACGTGTGCGTAAGTGCACGTGCACAGCCTAGGGGGAACTATGCTGAGGACCAAAGTTATTTCATATTTTTCTCCATAGTCTATCCACGACTTGACTAGCTTTATAGTACACAAACATTCCAAACGAAAACTTCAAAATGATACAAGCAGTAAAAAGAAAGACAAAAAGGATAAGAATCAAATAATGTTCGTTGTTGAAAACGAACTTACGCGGAATAAAGCAAAAATTGATCTGAATAAAGATTATAAAAATGAGTTGAGTAAAAAAAAATGGTAAAAATTTTCCCTGATGAGGTCCAAGGTGAAGAAATATAGCAAATAAAAATGATAAATGTGAAAGAGGGCATATTGTGAGGAGAAGACAGCCAACCATTGAGACAGAAACCCAACAAAAAATAGGATAGAAATTGAAGTCAGCCATTAGAACTATTTGGGGAGGGATGGAAAAAAAAAATTAAAAAAAAAAAAAAAAAATTTGCCCCAAAATTAACAAAAGCTCAATCTTGAAGAACTGAACCAATGCTGAATTTCGGTTGTTGTAGAAATGGGAGGGTGTATACAGATAAGGAGAATCCAATGCTACTTGGTAGCTCCCCATTAGCACGAGCCAATGTCTCTCCCAGAAGTCAAGTTTCAATTGTCTACAAAATCATTCAAGCCAATATAGTACAATGCAAGAGAGTTTTCTTTTATTAATAGTCTGCTCAATCATTCCCGCTTGGTAGTATTAGATATAAATGTCTGAGTTGAGACGACCTTCTTTACGTTTAGGCAGGAGGACTGATCAAGAAATGGTTGGAAGAGGGAGGGGGGTGGAGAACTAAAATTAGAAAAAGTTAGAGAAAATAAAGAGGTAGATGACAAGCCTGCTGCTTACTGGGTCTATTTGGGACCTAGTCGCTTTAGTAGAGACAATGATGGATGAGGGTGTGGGAGAGGGGAGAAAGGAAGAGAGTGGGAGATGAGATTTCAGTTTCTGAGTCCAAGTCGTAGTTAACATCATCATCCAGGAAGAACCAGCTGACCAGGCGGATGCTTTAAAACAATCAGCAGTTTTGAATTTACTACTGCATAGGCAGATCAGCCCACACTCAATGGCTTCAACTCAATCAAGACCTTTTTTTTTTTCCTTTCCGTTATCTCAAATGTCTTCAAATTTATATCATGTCGATTTTTCTTTTTAAATACCAAAGTAGAAAGAGAGAACAATAATGATACACAATAGCAAATCCAGCAGAGTCGGGTCTCCAAGACCTACTTTTTCCCTATCTTATGGGTGACAAAGCTAAAACCTTTTCCTCAATTGGCATCACTAAAAAGCCCTCGGAAACATAGCAGAAGAGGCTCTCAAACAAAACAGGCAACTGTTCATGAATGTTCGAAGAGGGAATTCTTTTTTCAAAGCCCCCCTCAATTTTTTTCTATTCTTCTTGGCCTATCGTAGGAAAAAGGGCATATTTCACATTTTTTTAATAGTTTTTTTTTTTCATTTTTATTTTATACTTGCTGGACAGATCTAAGAGAGGTTTACAGCTGCTGCCACCTGGTGTGAGTGTTTCTGTGTGAAGTTTTCTCTGCATCATGTGCCTTGAATGCTGCGAGCTTGTTCCCCTTTCCCCAAGCTACCTGCCTGTCTCTGACAAATGTCATCACGTTATTGGGAAAATTGCTGATGAATTAAAATCAGTCAGTCAGAGAGGACAGGGATGTTTGGTTGGCTGGCTGGCTGCAATGCTTCCAATATTTGTCTTATCTTCCAGTGGCAGGTAACATTAAATGCAGTAGCAACTAGAGATCACTTCCGTAAATCCAAAACAAAAACCTGAAAAGGAAAAAAAGGAAAAAAAAGGAAGAAAAAAAAAACTTCATTAAAATTCTGAGTAAAAAAAGTCACTAAGATTCAACAAAATTATCTTGGTTTGAGTTTCAACCATTATTAAGCCAGTAAGTAAAATGCCTACCTGCACAAAGTGTTAATATTGTAAAAAAATTTAAAATACTGAACAAGAATGCTTCAACATAAAATAAAGATAATATTAATGCACTTGCACAAAATAGCCACACATAATTAAACTTAGCAAAATTTTGGCACTGTATTAATATTCATTCATATATTTCAAGTTTTTACAATTCTATTAACACATTGTACAGGTATACATTTTTCTTATTGATTCTGTTTTCTTTTATAATAAGACATAAAAATGATGTCCTCAATTATAACTACTATTGTTTGAAGAAACTTAAATGGTTTTTGGATGGATTCAAACCATTAATCTCTTGATTACTAAATTAAGATACTAACCAACTGCACCACGGAGACTGTACTAGAAATAATTATTTTTGAATATAAATCTTTTGTGTCTGACTTTCAAAATCCTCATTTCCAACACCAAAACTTTTGTTATATGTTTATAAATTGGGAAATCTTCATTTTGGATCATGGGAGGGGGGAGGGGCATTTACAGGCTCCAATAAAGTATACAAGGAAAGTTTGATGCAATTCACTTCTATGGATCAAGCATGCATTGCATTATATTGAATTTGAAGAAAAATTCAAAGATTTGTACAATGCCCTTTTTCTCAAAGTAATTCCCCCCCCCCGAGTCTGTGTGATTGAAAAAGTGATCCATGATAAAGATCTCTACAAGTTGACATAAATTTCATCAAAATTGGTTGAATTCTACAAAAGTTATTGCAATATTAAAGTCATCAATTTGTGTAAAAACTCGTTCATAATAACAGCAGATCACTAAAATGCGCCTGCCCTATTTTCTCTCACTTTGAACCAATGCCCTTGGAAAAAGGCACGAATCCACTTATCCTTCCAGTTATGGGTAAATAACAGAGCAGTTGGAGCCATTCAGCTTTGTAAGGCACTTATCTAAGAGATTGGCAGAAAAAAAAACAACCTGGCAGTCACCATAGCAGGTCTCAAGCCTAGGTGAAGGAGTAAGATTGAACACATGGTTAGCAACTCTGCCCTATAAAAACCTACTCGCTACAGAAAGAAAAACTAGCATTCTAAGGGAATTAATGAATCATCACCACCTATATATGCTGCTTTATACCTTCTCAATTAAAAAAAAAGGGCAATCAATGAATAAGTTACTCTTTTTTTTCTTGCTTTTTTGGGGGGCGGTGATCACTAAAAGAAACAAATCTTAAAAAAACAAGCATGAAAGCTGCTGGACGCAATCTAAGGGACCAGTTTGTCATGAAATTCGATAGTAAATTGAACCAAATAAAAACTTAAGGGGGAACAAAAAATTTTTTACTCATCAAGGGTGTGTGTGTGGGTGTGCGCAAAATTACAAGTTTCTAAATGAACAGTTAGGGCTGGACAAAGTCTAGATAGTTACATATAAATATCAGATCACATGAATAACTTAAAGCCAGCAGCAATGATTAAACCAGTCTTATGGGTAGCAGTTATTAACAGACATCAAAATTTCAGATTTTCTCCAAAAGATACTAAAAATCCCACTGTGAATCAAACAAGTTGAGTCAATACATCTTTCCAAAGGAAAGCAATCAAGAAATGTACTTACTGAACCATCTGAAGCGCTGGCTCCAACTTTATCTCCACGATAATTCCAACAGACTTCAAATATTCCCCCAGTGCCTCGGTAACTATGTACCAATGATCCAGTCTATGAATAAAGAATTTTTTAAAATTTTAAAATACAAAAGAACAAGTTTATAAATGAATTTTTTTTTTTCTAAATTCTGTACTCAGTAAAATATTTAAGTTTTGTGGCACATCAATTCTTCTATACAAGTCATGTAAGTGACAATTTCTCAAAAGAGATCTTCAGTTATCAATAAACAAATCCTAGTTTTGTGCCCCATCAATAAAGCATCCAATATTTCCAAATTTAGACCCATGCTATGATTAAGGAGATCAACAGAAAATTGATTTGGTTCAAATGATTGATAGGTGTAGGAAATTACTGATAAGAATCGTAAACCAATAGTGATTTTTACCTGTACATAAAGAAGAATTATTGTGCAGTAAAAAGAACTGAATTTGAAGACTTGTTACCTGTACATTCCATATGTGAACACATTTATCAAAAGATCCACTGGCTAAAAACTTCCCGTCTGGACTAAAAGCAACACTGTAAACAGGTTCTTGGTGTTTGGTTAGTGTGTGGATACAAGTACCCTGTTCAACATCCCATAATCGAACTGTTGAATCAAAACTTGCGCTGAAAGAAAAAGGAGTCCACCAGATAAAGGTGCGGTTATTGAAATAATTCATGAGTGAACTAATTGTATAAGTTTTTATTTTCCAGAATTCGGATTACTGAGTTAATATATGAAAAAAAAAAAAAAAATCTCTCTCAATCGAAAATGAAAAAAAAAAAGGGCAAGACCAACATAACTGAATACATATAGATCTTCCAACTTTGTATCCAAATATAATTAATCTCTGCCAACAGTTATATTTCTTCTGTAATATTAAAGACTGATAGCTTGGTGCCATGGCTCCAAAGAAACCAAATTTAGATTCCCAACATAGTCAATTGCCATTTTCTATATGAAGTAAACTTTTACACAGTGTCAATGTTTACATTGTCCTAAGTTGTCTATCTGTATCAACTGCTATTCTCAAATTTGTTAAGACCAGTTATCAATATACAAAACACAGCAATGCAATCATTCTTAGTAGATTTGCTTTAAGCTAGTCTAAGCAAATTAAAACCAGTTATAATTGTATTTTCTCAAGAAAATACTTTCCAGTATAGGGCATATTTTTCCATAACTTTTACAAAATGAAACATGAAAATAATCAATCTCTGAAATAAATTGAATTTGTTCAACTCATTTCTAGTTTCTTTTCATAATCTGTTCAAGTTTCCTGAACTAAATTAATCATAAAATCAAAAGTTTTATCTTATTTTTGTCAACATTCATCAAAGACAACACAAGATATCACACTAAAATTCCCTATCTTACTTCAAAAACAACAGTTTCTTTTATAGAAGAAAAATATAACTCACTATCACAATCAATAACTGAATGACCATAGCATCAAACTTGGAAGTCATGCAAAAAAAAATCTCAAAGAATAAATATGGTCAGAATAAATTCTATTTATAACATTACAGGCAATCTCCACTGAAAAACACCTAAAACATTCAGGAGAATATACATATACACATATATATATATATATATATATATATATATATATAAGGATACAAAACTTCAAATTTTGGTGGCCACAGTTGTTCAAAACAGCCTAGTTAACAGTGATTTGGGTCAGCATGTTAAGCTTAGATGAATAGTGAAGAAAACATTGACTCACCTGGCTAATATCAAAGGAGCATTTGGATTATTTGTACCAGGACCTGTTGGACTCCATTTAATAGTATATATTTCTTTGTCATGTGCTTGTAAATCATGAACACAATGATCCTGCCGCATGCTCCAGATCTGAAACAAATTGTTTATAGTAATATTAGAAACAAATGGGAAATCCTAAATATGAATATTTCATTTTCAAAATTGTAGGGCTAATATCATATAAGACATTTTAGATTGTGGAAACATATGCACAAAAACTTGACAGGAGTTCAAAGGAAGAATATGTTGATATAGGTATTCAACAAGCCCAACTTAATCAGGTATAAGAGGAAACAGTGGATAGGAAGATTATGTTGCTCCTGTTTTCTAACCAGAAGTGGCTCAATCAGTGGAAAAAAAGCATTCAAAATTTCGGCTTTTACCTGCACTTGAATGCCAACCATCGGTAGAGATGGGAAATTTTTCTATTTTTTGTAAAAATCTAGTCACCCTGAGCAAGGCCTTTTGGGCACTTTTCACATCAGAGGGTTTGTAAGGAGGTACTTATTTATGCCACGAGATCAAGAATAGTAAAAACAAATGTTGATCTTAAAATAATCAACACTAAATTATGACATGTTTAAAATGGAATTGATTTTAACGCAGTTTGAGCATTAACCGCAATTTTCAAAACATCAAATTTGGCTCTTGATACATTAACTAAATACAAAAATACTCAATCATGTTACATCAAATGTAGAAAGAAAGATGAATAAGATAAAAACATTTCAGTAATCATATTGCAATATTTTTAGGCAGTATGGTGATATACTATATATATATATATATATATATATATATATATATATACGTTCAGTTTCAAGTCACAGCAAAAATGTAAACAAAAAAGGAAAAAAAAAAAAACCTTTCCTCCATTGCCTCTATCATCTTTAGATGTAGTCAACAGCAGAGCAGCCATTACTGTCAATGTCCTTTCCACCAACCTGATATCAATAACTCAAGAGTGATTCAACTTGAATCTAAATCATCCCCATCTTAAGTCCCCAATTGGGAAAGAGGGAATAAAAGGTTGGCTACATTACAGATGCCGCCAGCGAAGTTCAAGTGGACGTGGTTGCCACATAGCTGGAGAAGTTTCCAGCCAAAAATGCTACACATGTAGTATATATTGATGTAAACAATACTGTTTAATTCTATAACAATTTTGAAAATAAATAGCTATACCATGTAAAGTTGATACATTGCACAGTTCTACCTTCTAGTGAGGTGTCCTGAATTTTTTATACATTTATTTCTGTCTTCCTGCCGACCTAGCCTCAACCTATCCTAACACCTAGTTTTCTCTTCATTTTCTGCAATATTTATGAGGGTTGGTCTTTAGGTCTTGGGGGGGGGGGGTCTCAGATCATGGAAAATTTGTTACAATGTGGATTCACTTATGCAGTAGAAAATTTTGGACCCCAACTTTTGCATTATGAAGGGCCTGCAGTGTAATACATTTTCTATTCTTAGATATAATTCTGATGTTCATCTTTTTTCAATCAATTATAAACACAAACCAGAGATTGATTTTGGCAATACTGGTAATAACTGCTGTATGTGTGTGAGTGATATTCAAGGGGCAGGCATTAGGTGAAAGACGGAGGAATATTGTCTAAGAACTAAAAACTCAGCAGTTACAGCCAACCATTTCATGTCCATTGCTGTTGGGTTAGCATCAGTCTAATTGGCAACCTTAAAACCAACCCAGAGTGATAAGGCTACTGGAATATCAAAGAATTTCCTTCTAAGAACATCCCTACCTTTGGTGTTTTACTGTCTTACGTTATGTTTTCATATGTGGTGTTCTGTACTAGAGGGGATAATATAGGCATATCAAGATCAATGGCCATGGAGGATGCCTGTGGTATACAGAAAAAAAAAAAAAGGTCCTTACCTTCAATGTCATATCATCAGAACAAGAAGCAAGCAGTTGCCCTTGTGGATCCCACTTGATAGCATTTACTTCATTCTGAAAATCATAAGAAATTGTGAAAAAGATTTACAACAGAACATGAATAAGTTGAACACTTAATCTAACATAAAAAGCTTACAAGCTTTATAGATGCAGTATATACAAGTCCAATATTCAAATTGAAAAAATAAAAAAAAACATAATGGTTCTGATAATTTCAAAATAGATACAAAGACATCAAAACAAATCTTATTTTCTACTAGCTGTTTATGTAATCTGCGATGAGAAAAAAAAGAATTAAAAAGCAGTAACAGTTGTATTCCAATACTGACTGTATTTGAACCTGGTATATGCAGGCAAGATTTCTCACCGCCCACTGGCTTTACCACTAATGATTATGGCTGCACCAATGCATCACGATTTTAATTCACTTAAGCAATAATTGATACACAAAATTTCTTTAATGATAGTATTGAATTTATAGTTCTAGAATTTAAATTTTCCATTTGAGAGATTGAATTTTGTCAGAAAAATAAAAAATGAAATTTCCTGATTACATTTCAATACTGACTGTTTCAAAATTTTACAACAAATAGCAAACAGGACATAAAAATTCTATGGTTGTCAGAGGAATCCTCTATCAGTACATAAGTGACGAGGGAAAAAGGGTGTGGTGTTGCCATCTTATACACTATTTTTTGGACATCCTTCAATTTTTTTCTACTAGAGACCATATTCAGATAACACTTTGGGAGGAAGTTTATTTTCTCTCCTAAACTCATAGTTTAGATAACATTTTTCCAACCTTTCTTTAGGAAGTTGTTCTGGGTTTTTTTACCCAAGCTCATATTGTATCGCTTGATGAATATCATGATACGTAGCTTATGGAAAAACATAGCGTTTTGTTGCAGCCCAACTAACGATGCAAAATTGGGTTAATATATACATATACCAAGTCAAGTTTAGAAGAAAATGAAAATCGTACAAGAAACCAATTACTTGAATAACAACAGAATCCTTTCACCTCACTAGTTAGATCGAAAGACTTACCGTATGCCCCTGGAATGTTTTTATTGGTTTTTCCGCTCCTAGCTTACAAACATGTATACACTGATCAGTTGAACAAGATGCAAAGCTTATGTTACTCTGCCAATCAACGTCCAGCGCAGGCGCTGAAATAAAAAATATCAAATATCAATTCACAAGTCCAGCTCAGATATCACTGAATGTTACAATTGTGCTCTAGATAAGCAAATGTAACCTCAGTTTCATTTACCAATGTAAAAATCATTGTTAAAGATTATTGCTTTCATTAAAACACATGGCATTACAAAAAAAAAGGAAACTGAAGAAAATGCTATTTTGATGACAAGATTTATCTACATTCTAATAATTTCAATTAACTTAGAAAAAAAATCAATACAAAAGGCATGAAATTAAAAACTATTTGAAGGAATGAGGACATTTATTTCAAAGAGGATTTTCAATATTAGGTTGTTACACATGAAATGTCTTTTCTTTTTACATCAAAGAATAATTCTCTGAGGGAAAAATTCACCAACATTTTTTTTGATAATTCAAAGTGGAGATAGAATTTGTTCTTATTGGAATTTTTGGATCCCTTTACAGTAATGGTGTCCATCCAAGAAGTTAGATCAATTTTCAAATCCAATTTTGAATTGGGACATGTGCCGCTTAAACTGCTGATAACATCAACAAAACATCTGGTATGAACACTACTACAGTGTAAATTGTTCAGCTAGGGTTCAAGTCTGGAAATAAGGATACCAAAAATAAGCCTCGTGGAAGGCCCAAACCCGATTTTAATGAAAAAATAGCAGCATCAGCCAAAAATCCACATAAAACAGTTCAAACAATTTCTGGACACATTAGGACCTCAACAGCAACCATATCCCAGGTTACAAAGTTGGAAATATGGGTACCACATGAACTGAATGAAATGCTCCATGACAGTTCAAGATCCCACATCTCTCAGCTGTGTCCAAACTTAGCTTGGAATATGAAGTTTTGCAGAATCCCCCATATTCATCTGACACCATCTTTTCAAGCATTTTCAACTTCCATAACATCAGTTATAAAAGATTCAAATATAGGGAAGCCAAAATCTATGCTTTACACAAAACCCTAAGAATCTTATAAAAATGGCAGATCATCATTGAAGGCTTGCTGGAAAAAGGTTATCACTTGAAATGGGTCAGATTTTGATTAAATATTTACCAGTTTTTCTCGTTCATATCAACTTTCATCTTACTATTTAAAAACAAGATTTCTTGAGTAACAATGCAAAATAAAAATTGAAGATAATAATGAAAATGATAGAAGCAAATGATTTACCAGAGTGAAAAGCAAATTGTTGAGTGCAATTCCCTGAACTGGCATCCCATATAATAGTGGTCTAAAAAAGAAAACAATAATATATTTAGACAGAAAACAGAAATTGCAAAGCTAAAAAACAACAAAAACCGTCCTGGTAGAGGAATCAGTTGTTATCATAATTCTTAGAGGATTATGAAAATTTGCTAGTTAGATTTTACATCCCGAGACAATATTTTGGTGCTGACAATTGTAATTCTGTTCGTGATCATAATAAGCATGAAAACAAGCCTGACTGCTACAGGGTGAAATTCCATTCATTTCTATTCTGATTGAAGCTGATTACTGCAACTCCTGTAATGTATATGTTATGCCAAATAGGCAAAATCTACCCATTTTTCATTCTGAAACTTTTGATCTATAAAAATAGTGGTATCATAAACCTTATTTTGATTGAATAAACTTTTGACCGAATTGAAACTATGCATTTATTGATATATTTTGGGAGTGAAAACTTCACTGATTAAGCGCACTATATATATATAATGAACAAATTCATACATATATAAAGACTTGTCAGATTGTTTCAGTTGGTAAGAGAGTCAATTAGCAACTACTTGGTCGTGATCTCAAATTATGGTAGGGAAATGTTGAATATAGATATCTGTTTAGTTTAATGTGATGAGATAGACAAACAGTGAAGAGTTCACTCCCCTAGAGAGGATTGTTCTTGCTGGGGGGGGGGGGTAAATCAACTTCAACTTGGCCCAAGTTCGACAAAAATGTTCTCCATAAAATATTGTTAAAAATTTGTTTAAAATACTTGCGATTTCAGAAGAAAATTTCAAGGAGCCCAAATATCTATCTAGACAGATAAATGGAAATACTGATTGCATTTTTAATATTTTGATATAAAAATTCTTTAAAAATCAGTTGAAATTTCATATATTGACAAGCACTGTTTCTATTTATTTTGACAAATATGAAAATTCATACAAAATTTCTTATAAGAACTTGAAAAGAAAGAAAAAAAAGAAAGGTTTTGTGCAGATGGGGGATTATTTCATCATCTCTACTTATACGATGCCTAATTTTAGAAAATTAGGATTAGTACATGATGTACTTAAACATCTGTCTGAACTTGGGAAAGGTTGATTAAAACTAAGAATAATAATGTGAGATATATACTTACTTTATCTACACCAGCACTAAGGATATGATTTCCTCTCTTGTTCCACTTCAAGGCAAATATAGGGCCTTTGTGCTGACCAAGTGTATTAACTAATTGACCTTCAACAAGAAAATGGACACAAAAACATAAGTTGACAGCACAAGAAAATGTATAAAAATTATCTATAGATATACAACAATAAATATAAGTTCTTTATGTTAATATTAGAATAGTACCAGTAAAATAGGAAATATTTCTGTATGAATTATGCAAATATATTATGAAGTGAACCTATTCTTACTTCAATTTCAGATTACATTCTACTTCTGTGGTATTTGATATGAATGAACTTTGTTTTACACATTATTAGCAATTCTAACTGGAACATAAGTCCATGAAAGTAATACTCAAAGTGCGCTAGCATTAATGAATATACAACCAACAACTAAAAGTTAATCTATTCAATTATCTTTTTCAGCACGCACTTCAAGACTACAGTTACCAAGTAAGCAACCATGAATCCAACAATCAATGAGGTGATAGGGATTATTTTTTTTCTATGAAGAAGTTGAATCTATAAAGAGGAATTTCCATTTTTAGGCTAAATCAATAGACTTGCTTCCAAAAATTTATTCTAATATATTCTTCTTAGCTGTAATAAGATAAGAGACAATGAAAGTTTCAGTTAAAACTCACAATATTGAATAGGTTTCAAAGTTGCAAGAGCAAAAAAATTATCAAACGTCTTTAAATGTAAAATGAATTTTCTGATAATAAATAATCAATCATTTGAATTGCGTTCTGAAAATTAATGAAAAAAAGAAAGAAAAAAAAAAAAATGTAAGTTGACCAACCATCGGTACTCCATATCCTTGCAAAGCCATCATAAGAACCTGTTGCTAGGAGTGTACCATCACACTGAAAGAAATATAAAGAAGTATATAATCCAAGAATTATTTACATGAATTTCCTATGGAAATTCTCTTGAGAATATTTTAGTAAAATACTAAGTGGAAATGATTAAAATAGAGGTGAGAAAAATGCAATGAAGCACAGTTAGCAACACAGAAACATACATTTTTTTTTAAATAATTTCAATGTTTACAAAATGGACAACTTTTCACTGCTGATATTTTTAAAAAATTTGATTCTATAGATTTCTCTCAGAAAAAGGTTATATCAGATTTTCCGATCTCAGGTTTTTTTTATCATCTCAGGTGTTGAGTTCCCAGGGAATTTTTTTTGTCATGAGTTGTAAAAAAAAATCAGGATTAGAATAATTTAAAATAATGAAACACAAAAATGAATCTAAAATCATGACGTTAAAATTTGTTAACCTGATTTCTATGTAACTATTTTATCAATTCTTGTTAAAATAGTTTTTCAAGACCACAATTTACTCTGGATGTTAGAACCAGTATTTTTAATCAAGTATAGAAAGAAAACGTATATTTACATTCCAATCAAGGGAAGTAACATCTTTATTACTAGGCACTTCTGTTCCACCTTTCTGTATGCAATGGCGAAGAACCAACTGATTGGCACTGTTACTATTATCATTCATATTCCAAATTCTTGCCGTTGAATCACCAGAACTGAAAAGACATAACAATAAGCATCAGAAATTACCAAGTAATTCACAAAATAATGACAATAAAAATCATGTGAGAAAAAGGGAAGAAAATTAAAAAAATCAGGGTTAACAATCAATCAAGCATCAAAAAAGAAAATAAATAAATAATGAACAGAGCAACAAATGAATTTGGATGTTTAGACTCGTTCTTTGGTTAAAACGCAGTCGAGACCTTCCAAATTTAAACCTTTGAAGCAAAAAAGAGGAAAAGGAGGGAAAAAAAAAAAAATTTTTCCAATATCATTTCTACACCAATGATTCCCCCAGGTACACCTTGCATCAACCTAGATGTCAATCATCCGAGAATTCTTTTATGAACATTCTATTTTACAGCATATTTCAATGATAAAAAATCTAACTGCGTAAATAGTATTCAAATTACATGTGTATCAAAACATGTCTCCAAAATAAGCAAGTGAACAAGACAAGTTGCACCATACTTGATAGACAAAAACAACTTTCTAAACTGTGTTCTGGACAGGTAAATAGCAAAGAAAAAACAAAACAATTTAGTCTTACCTCAGCCAATGATCATCCTTCTCCAGGTATTTCAGCATTTATACGAAGAGAATTTTTTTTTTTTTTTTAAATGTCAGAGGATTAGCACCAACAGTTTGAGTCATAACACAATTTTTATGGTAATTGACTCAGAGAGGGTGACAAAAGGAATCTAAATATTTCATGTCCCTAAACTATGCTCCAAGTTACTCCTAGATGTAGTGACACAAACCACACGTCTGACTCACAGACTGAGTGCCACCAAAAGAAATGGCAGGGAGCTGACCTTCAAGGGAGGTAACTTAACCTGAACTGAAAGCGTCCTCTATTCACATGCAAATTTTATATTGATGGCACATGGCTATGGGTAAGAACTCAAGGCACTTCTCTTGAATGAAACAAAATGTTGAAAACCAATATCAAGTGATACTCAGATATCAACCAGATGAAGTCCTCATGAGCTTGAAAACTGAAGAATGAAATAGGCATAAAAACTTGAGACACTTTTCTTTTTTTTTTCAAGATATCAAATGTTTTCAAAAGCATGTGACAATATTACCAAAAACGTTCAACTACATTACTTTCAAGTTTCAAGAGAAAAAATGTAAAGTATTCAAAGTACTTCAAAGTAATTTTATTTCTGTTCAATATATCTTGAAGTTATTCATGATGAAGAGTTACATCTAAACTAACAAATCAATTATGTCAGTTAATGCAGTATATGAAGACATGGGATTAAATCAATTAACTTATATCTTCTCTAATAATGAACAGCATAATTTCCTTGGTTTTGAATGCAACCTTTGAGCCAAGGCTTTGCATTCTATGTCCCTCAAGGTGGAAAGATGGGAGAAAGTTGCCTCATTCGTATGTTTTGTTGGAGTTTCCTTCTCCAGGTAGATGCCCCAGCTGGAGGTGGAGGTGGAGGTGGGCCACCCCTCAATAGGAGTATTTCAAATGTAATGCTGACCTTGGCAATTGAAGGTCAAACCCTGAACCATAGGCAGAAAAGACATTTTGCTGCATGCAAGCATCAAGTTAACTGCACAGTGAAATGTAATGGGAAATTGCAGAGGCTCTCCATCCGGTTAGTACGATAAGTGGATTTTTAGAACAAGGAGTTATTTTTTTCTTTTTCACATCCTATATTTCGTGATGTTGCAAATTGCGTGTTAAAAATATGCAGATTCTATCAATTGGTACATTCTATACAGAATACCTATAAAAGCCCTAATCTTAAAAACAAATGTGATTCAAGAAAATATTTTATAACTTCATTTTGCAATCATCATAAACAAATACAAGAGAAAAGATATTGATTGAAACAAGAGAATATGCTATTGTTTTTGAATCCTGAAAATGTCTAGATAACCGAGACAAAATTGAACTTTCAACAATTAAATGTCAATCATCTAAAAAGTAAAAAGGTCATGGGTTTGATTCCAAGGAAGAGGGAAGGGCGTGGAAAACTTTTCATTGGGACCAATGTCCCTGTGCTCTCAGCATCTATATTGATTACACTCTAAGCTGTGATTAGGGTGGATGTATCCCTTTGGTGCACTAACATCCTGCTTACTATAAAAACTAGTAAGTCTTGTTCTCAACCAGACTTGAGATTTGCAAGGGTCATTAAACCAACACATGCAAGAAGGCAGCCATCAGCCATTCATACACCAATGGAGAGTCTCTTGAGAGACAAACATTCTACCTTTTAGCATTTGAAAAGTAATTGTCTGAAACCTTTTCCAATAAAAGCTTACAAATAGACGAGAACCATTGGACGAGATGAAAGTTTTTCTGAACTTCCATGATTGAGATTTCTCTTTATGATTCCAACATTAACAAAACTGAAAATTAGGCTTCCATTAGGCATTCATTCATTTGAACTCTTATTCACAAGAGTTTTACCCCGAGAGGCCACAGGGTGAAACCTTTCCTCTAATTAACCAATCAGTTTGATGAGATAAGTAGAATCCTTTCAAAACCTTGAAATTTGAAACTATCAGTGCATTAAAAACCTTGTCCTTTCCAATAACTATTACACATTTGTAAATGCTTCAGAACACTCCACACATTTTACCCTCCTCCTCAAACCAATTCTAGAGGCTTACATATAATGCATCAAACGATCAAGGAGAAGATAAATCTATGCTGTAGCAAAAACTTACATTGTAATTTGAATCTCTACCACTGCAATTTGATAATTGAAAATAATCTTTCTGGACATAAGAGTATATGATCAAATTTTCAGCACGTTAACTCCATTGGAGACATAGACAGCCAAAAGTTAACAAGTGAAGAAAACTTTGTCAATGTTCAGTATTGGTTGTTGCTTTGTAACATGTACATCAAATATCCAAGATTTTCTTACCTGAGGAATCAAATTACTTACAACTGATGGTATTTTGTAGACTTGACTCTCAGAGTTGCCTCCCTTTACCTCATGTGGGATGTAAAAGCCATATGGGTGAGTGAATAAAAATAAAAACTCAAATAGTTCTTAGAAAATTCTTTTTCTCTTTCCTTTCAGTCTTTGGTATACATACAAGAACAGGGTCCAATCAAGTGATTTCCCTTGAATCCCCCCCCCCGCCACTCAATTTTCAAGGCCGGTCATACATGAAAATAATCCATTTCTATTTCAAAAATCTTTCTCACAATACAGGGAAGATGCTTGCGAAACCATACTGGTACATAATGAATCCAGTTGTGCCCTACGCCTCAATGTGTGTTCGTTTTGTTTTAAAATTAAATTGAAATAATTAGATTAAGTAAAATAAAAACTGCATTATTATTTCCAAGTCTGAGCATCATATCTGAGTGTCAAAGATATTTTTTCATTTAATCTTTTTCGATTAAGTATGAATCATTAATATCAATTTTTACAATTACTTCCTACCTTCTGTCTCTATTTTTAAACCAGCCAAAATAAAATTTACAATACAACTCATTTACTTGTGGTTAATTTTTATACGATTGCAATAAAAAAGCAACTAAAAATATCAAGACACAATCTCCTCCATTCATTGATTTAATTTGGTATCCATTATTTAACCATTTAAAACTTAGAAAATCTATGTAAACTAATGTTTTTATATATGGAAGATTTTACCATTTCAAAACAAAAAAAATGGACCTAAAAATTGAGCTGAAGGTGAAAAGTAGTCATAAAAATCAATGATTTATAATACTTCATTGAATGGAATTAAACGAAGATCATCTTTATTTGAGACTGGTCATATGTCACAGAGACCTGGAACCCTTCTGAAAGGAACTGCTTTCATGTATGTCTGGCCTCAAAAACGGAAATGAATTTTTAAAAGAAAAAAGGAAAACTTCTGAAAAAGCTTTTTTCATTTGGACCCCACTCGTATATTGGTACACATTCTTTTCCTTGCTTCCCCACCCCTTTCATTTTTGTTTTTCCTTTCATTTTTTTTCCTTTGTTCATTTTTTTTCATTTCTCTTTACTTTCATTCGTTTTTCATTTCTTTCATTCGTTTTTTTTTCATTTTTTCATTTCTCTTCCATTCCTTTCTTTCATTTCTCTTCCATTCCTTTCTTTCATTTCTCTTCCATTCCTTTCTTTCATTTCTCTTCCATTCCTTTCTCTTTCATTTCTCTTCCATTCCTTTCCCTTTCATTTCTCTTCCATTCCTTTCCCTTTCATTTCTCTTCCATTCCTTTCCCTTTCATTTCTCTTCCATTCCTTTCTCTTTCATTTCTCTTCCATTCCTTTCTCTTTCATTTCTCTTCCATTCCTTTCTCTTTCATTTCTCTTCCATTCCTTTCTCTTTCATTTCTCTTCCATTCCTTTCCCTTTCATTTCTCTTCCATTCCTTTCTTTTTCATTTCTCTTCCATTCCTTTCTTTTTCATTTCTCTTCCATTCCTTTCTTTTTCATTTCTCTATTCTTTTTTTTCATTTCTCTTTCATTCCTTTTTTTCATTTCTCTTTCATTCCTTTTTTTCATTTCTCTTTCATTCCTTTTTTTCATTTCTTTCATTCCTTTTTTTCATTCGTTTTTTTTTCATTTTTTTCCCTTCATTCTTTTTTATTTTTCTATTCTTTTTTTTTTCCCCCTTTTTACTTTCATTATTTTCTCTTTTCCACTTTCAGTCTTTTTTTACTTTTTCATTTTTCTTCCATTCATATTTTTTTCCCCCCCCCCATTCTTTCTCTTTTCTTCGTTATATCCTGGACACCTCACTAAAAGCAGATGCTTGGGCTGGCTGTAGAAGTCTGCTACCCTTTCAGGGGAGTAACTTGAGAGTACTGCTTCCTGTGCTGATTGAAGCACAGGTTCGAGATACCCCCACTGAAGCAGATACACGCAGACTGTGGAGGTCTGCTGCTTGATATATGTGTATATATATATATTTCAAAAGTCCGTACTTACCCAGATGCTAGCAAATCATTGGTAGGATTCCATGCACATATAAACACCTCAGATTCATGTCCCTTCAGTACTGTAGCCTTACTGCTGGGAATCTCTAAAGTGCCATCTATGTCCATAGCATCCGTATGGTTTACTGGAAAGATTAAAAAGAGAAAAAATATGGGTTTACTTTTTTTTTTCAACAATACCCAATATCATTGAAAATTAGAAATAAGTTATAGGCTCACTGATGTGTGTGTGTGTGTATAATATACACACACTATATATATATATATATATATATATATATATATGGTATTTTTGCTATGAAAAAAATTCCTCAAAAATAGAGATTGTATTATTTGTTGAATCAACTTGTGTGCCACGGTTTAGGATACATTCAAAAGTTATTTTGTCTATTGCTCAACCCCAGAACAAATATGATTTCACTTTTTTTCATTGCTTGCTGAACACTTGACTGAATTGGTTTTTGATGAGTTTTCTGAAAAACTATTTTGTCAAGCACTTTCATCCAAATTTTTATTTTCTGAGACAATTTAACAGCTTTCATCATTTTAAATACAGTGCTTGGGACTGACTGATTTTGATAGATAACATTATCTATGATTATAATAACCAATTTCGTCTGTACTATCATTAGAAACATTTTATACTGAGAAAAACAGACCCATATTCAATACTGGCAAAAAATCTTCAGAGAACTACTACAGACTGGATTTTCAGAAAGCATTAATAGGGTCTTTGGCCTCAATAAGAGATCGAGACTGTTTTTTGGGTTACCTAATTTAATGGCTATGATGTCAAGTTTCAACTACTTATAAGTTACAAACATAAATGGAATCAGAATTTTGGTTAGAGATAGATACAAGACAGACACTTTCTGAATTATGCAGTCATATATGGACAGATATTTGCTGAATTATAGTATCATTTAGACATGAAATTTGAAATGTGACAAATTTTACAAGATTTTTTTTTCTTTCAAATATAATTGCAAACAATGTAAGAGCACAGTTTAGCATGCTACATTGTAAATCAAACAACACTAAAAGCTTTAAAAATTTTGAAGCTTCAAAAACCAACTTGCTAAAAACATGCTCAGAGGTCTCAGTAGTACACACAGAAAATTCCATGGAGATCTGTTTTGTGGTTCCTTGAGTTATGCTGTCACATAAGGACTTGGTGAATTATGGTATGATGATTAGTACTGTAACTAAAATTCAGATTTATCACCAAGACTCAAAATTTTTAATATAATCATTAATGGTAGGATTCAGAGTTGCCCTAATTCTCAAGACAGAAATTTCATGGCATTTTTTTTTTTTAGAGCAAAAATGATCCAAGGCACACGACTAGTTTCTCCAGTGAAGTTCTTGAAAAGGTCATGATAATCTGAGAATAAAATTAATATATTGATTGCCAAACTAATTATAATTAGAAAATTAGAAGACAATCCAGCAGTTAATAGTGATAAGTGAAGAACAGAGAGAGAAACAAGATCTGATAACTGACTAAAAGCAAACAAAATTTTTTGATTACTCTCAATTTCAGAGCACACAAAAAAGCATACTGTTATTTTAATGTTAAGATGCAACAAAATATTGAGGAATCTACCCATGCTTTTCCATTGAAGATGGAAAGTGTGTTAGAAGAGATTTTATTACGGCCTTGATATACTTGCAAAGGAAAACCTCTTAAGAGGGATCCAAGTTAGCCTCAATTTTCCAATGGATGTCTACTAACCACCATCAACAACAACTGCAACTACTATTGCTATCAATGCAGCTGCTACCACTGCTGCTGCTGCTGCTTCATTCTATGTGCGTGCATGCACACAGCTTGCAGCATCCACACAGCAAGATGGAGAAGCACAAGATGTCAAGGCCATATGGCTTCAGTGACGGGTTACTCAGTCTTTTGCAAACGTCAGTACATGTGCACTTCTATGGGGTCAGGCAATCAGTTTAGTTAGCCAATAGTAACACACCACAATTTATTGATACCCAATTGTGTGAAGCTGAAAGGATCTTAATATAAAATGGAATCCAGTGATGATCAGAGGGTTAAGTAATTGGTGGAGGTAGTCATCATAAGTTGAATAAAATGTACCAACTGCTTCGTTTAAAAATCGAATAGTGAATTGCATGGATACAAAATTTCTCAATTAGTTACCACAGATGTAGAGACGTTTAATCTGAAAAGGCAAACCAATTCTAAAAGATTAACTGGTCTAGTTTTTCATCCAATGAGGAGTTACATAACCAATATCTAGTGGCAGCATGCGTCAAGATGGGGAAAAAAAAAAATAGTTGGTGTGGGGGATCAATTTAGTTACTTTACTCAACTTTTATTGGAAAACTAAAAGCTCCCAACTTTTAAAAAAATGAAAAAAAAAAAAAAACATGCAAGAATGGTGTTGGCCAAAAAACTAAAGGACCATTTTAGCATAAACTTATACTGGAAATAGGGAGTCATGCTGGGGGAAAATTTTCAAATAATGTTCTTTCTAGACATAATATTGAGTAACTGCTCAAATATTCATCTCTCCAGCTCCATTGATGCAGTCTGTACATGTGACACATAGATAAGCCATGAGGATCACTTAAAAACTGAAGAAACCTATTTTGACAGTTTCTAACAAGGTTAATATATTTCCGTTAGTAACTTTAGTTTATCTCAAGTAACTCAAGTAAGTGCTAACTAGGCTCAGAATGAACATTTCGAAGTCAGAAATTAAACCTTAGTATTATCGAACAATAGTTATAACACGGCAACAAAAGTATGAAAGTGTATATATATATATATAGTTTATTCATTCAACACTTGTTATAAGATGGACCTATGGTTTTGGTAAAATATTGAAGATTTTGAAGGGGAACAAGCAGAAATCAATAAGATATTTACTGAAGATCAAGATTTAACAAATTTTAACTTGAAGTATAGATCTTAGTTTGATGCTGGTTTCTTTTGTTTCCAATTATCAGGTAGAGTTTGTTTTTTTTACTGTTCTCTTGATGTACTTTGAATAGATTGATTCACAAGACATCTATCAAATACAGAGGATGCTGCTCATCGGGATTACTTCGCACAAGTGTCTTTGAATCTAAACTTATCTAATTCATGTACAAGTATGTGTATATATATATATATATATATATATATATATATATATACACACACACACACATCCCTATAATAAAAATCCATATCCAATAAACAATATTCAAGATCTATACATAAAAATGATTTAACACACCATTCTATATACCTTTCATGGTTGAACACTGTTCAAATTTCATCTTTTTAAATTTTGCTGCATAGACTAAAAGCTTTCTTTACTAAAACCAACTATAGACAATGAACTCTTCCCAAATAAGAATGAAGCTCATATTTTTTGAGTAGCTTTGTTACGCACCTAATGAATGTGAAGCATCTTCTCCATTTGTATTAGCATTTTCCGTTTTGATCTGGTGTGCTTTGGCAGCCGCTTGTTTCCTGGACTCTACCACATCTGGCATGACAGCATCTATGAGTGGGAGAGACTCGATCACTCTTTCTGTACCATCCTGAAATCAGAAATTATTGAAATAAGAATCACAACACATTCAAAATACGTACATAAATCCCAATTTATTTTCAAATCAACAATTAGAAAATGTATTTTTGTTTTCCACTTTCAGAGATTTGCTATAACAGAATATCAATTATACATGAAGCAGTGACTTCAATAAAAAGAATTTCAAATGAAAGATTTCAACTAAGGCTAAAAAATTTATGGTCAATATTTCAATTTATTTTTTCCACATTTTCTTTAAAAAGAAAAAAATTGGAAAGAGATAGATTTATGATTAAAACAGCTTTGGAGGTTTTATAATGAAATAATCGATTTACTAAATGAAACTTCTTTAAATTAAATCAAAACAATCAAAATTCCCCATATCAAATTTTAAATGATGCCTGTATGATTATTGCAGAAGAAAAAAACCTCACTTCTGATACAGATATACCCCGCTATAGCAACAGTTTGCGATTTAAGGCTTGGGGGGGGGGGTACCAATATCATCTTCCACTTATCCGATAAACAGCGAATAAAAACAATTTCTCTTGGAATGCGTAATCATGTCTTTCACAACGGTATTAATACGAAATGAACACTGTCCCAGCCAGAGTTTGAACCCTAGCTAATGGTATCCATTCTACATGCCATTATCTGCTTGGGTACCCAGCACCTCTTCAGTAATTTTGTGTGCCAATTTGAAATCAACACAACCAGCTAACATTCATTTTTAACCTAATACTGTACATAATTAAAAATACACACAAATTTATAATACTTGCAATATAATCTTTATAAATTGGCTACAGTGCATCTTTCTTTCTCTCTCATATATATATATATATATATATATATATATATATATATATATATATATATATTTCTTCAATTGTTCATTCTATTTATGTTGTCTAGGCCAAATGATATATTCACTATGTAATAACAGGAGGCCATTTATCCATTTCTTAATAACATTGTCAGCGTTGAAATATATACAAGTGTGTATGTATGTGTTCAAGTGTATTTGTTGAAAAGTATATTGCTCAATATTTTAGTAAATAAATAAAACAGCTTATTTTTGTTTTTAAAGAAAATGTGGAAAAAACATTTATGAATAGACCAACAACAACCTGGATAATAGGGTGGTCACTAATTAATTTTAACCACTTGCTGGCAGAGCTTAAAAGGATGAACTTCTTGAGCAGAACAAACAAAAAACAACTTTTTGTGTATTTTGTTTAGAAAACCTCACCAAGAGGATAATAAATGGTTTCCAATAACTTGATGGATTAAAAACACTACAATCAAAACTCACATTGAAATCAAGCAAAATTAAGTTTCACTAAAGTCTATAGATCAAAACAAAACACCTATTCCCAAAGTCCTTGTGCACCCATAGATCTCAAGCAGCCTTGACTGCTCTTTCTGTTGCAGTGTTTGTCGTTGGAATTCCAGGAATTCCATTGTCCTTGTCATGACTTCGGTTGCTTTTTTGGCATATTTCCCAAGAGAGCTTGTTTCACATTCCTTTATCAGCTAAGAAAATCATGGTGCCTCCAAAACCAGAATGTGTACTTCTGATCTAGGAGGGATTTTCACTTCTTTCAGGTCCTCAACCAATGAAGCTTATTCATCAATCAGCTTCAAAACCTACAAAATGTAGTTCTAAGGTGAAGAATAGTGTGTGTGTGAACAGCTGACCCCAACCTTAAAACCAAGGGTTTGCATGCCACGGACCAATAGGTTGGAACTATGGGAACATGGCCTCTAGGTCATAGGTTTTGTTGGAGTTTCCTTCACCTGGCAGATGGCCGAGCGAACTGTGGAAGTCTGCCACCCCACTGAGAAATATTCCAACAGTGACTGGCCTAGATAAATAAAGCTCAGGTCCTGGACACTTTGTATAAGAAGGATACCTGAGTTGGCTGTACAGAATTGAGTCTCAGGTGAGACATACTGCTGGGAGCAGATGCTAGAGCTTGCTGTGAAGGAATGCTGCCCCTTCAGAGGAGTAACTTAAAAGTAAGGCTGCCCATGCAGAATTGAAACCTAAGGTCCTGAGGTTTTTAGTATTTAAAAAGTGTTTTCTTCAATTTTATAGTATTTTCTCTTTCCTTTTATTATTATTAAAATGGTTAGATATGCAAGTTTCACATAGAAGTTCATAGACCACCCTACTTGATGAGTGTTAAGGGAACCAATTTCAAAATGAGATATTCTATAGCATTCCAAGTATTCACTTCATCTCAGTACAAAATAGATAGAATTGATATACATTAATGACAACTGCAGCTGCCAGTGGGTTTATGATAAAGTTGAAAACTATTAATGCAACAAAAAGCACAGGATTTCATTCCTGAATGACGAGGATAAAAAGGGGCAGGAATGGCGTTTTATTCTTGATTTCAGATTCAAAAGGGAAAAACTATTGCAGAAATCATCCTAGAAGTATACCATAGCAGTTCAAGAATTTTGTTTTCATAAGATATTTTGTATACAGTGAACAGTTATCTGTTTATGTTGAAAATCCATCAAATTGAGTGTTATCAGAGAAAGCATTTTTTCAAATTCAAATATCCTAATGAAAAAATACATTTAACTCAATATAGAATATAAATTCATTGAATTATTATACAAAAGTTGTAGAAGTTTATAGAGAGAAAGCATCCAGCTTTAGTTGCTTGCCTGTTTTTTTTTTACACCATATATTTCAAAAACTTGTGCTACTGAGACGCTATGTTCTAATTACACAATTAGCTCTACTTTCTGTCACATTCAAGTTCACATGCCGATTTGGTATCAGTTGGTGCTATTTTGAACAGTAAGGATTGAAAAATTATTTAATAAATAGAGTTAACATTCAGAAATTACAGAAACACAATGTCACTAATCTATGATAACTGGATGATAAAGGAAAAGAGCAAATATTGTAGCCAAATCTCTTCAAATTTTAAAATCCAAAATTAGGGGGGGGGGTAAAAAATATCAAGTTCTTCCAGAAAATTATCTAAAAACACTACATTTCATCAAGCCTTCATTCACTGCATACTAAATAAAAAATATGAAAGATAACATTAAAAATTCAAAGACTGTAGACTGAAAATATAAGAGCTTTTTATTGAATGATAATGACCTTCATTACTTTGAGAATTTTTTCATTTTTGAGATGTATCAAGTATTGGATTTATGCCTAAATAGGGTCAGTAAAAAAATAAATAAATGAAAGAAATAAAAAAGGTAATTCATATAAGCTGAACATCTGTAAAAACAGCAAAAATCAAGTGCCCAATTTAGAATTATAATGAAACCTTCAAGTTTTTTTTGTTTTGTTTTTCTAAAAACTAACAAATCTCCAGAAGGTTCAAGGGCTTAATAGATAGATAGTAAGCACATGGATTTGAAAGAAAAAAAATTTCTTCCAGGAAAACTGACAGATTCAAAATTTCCCATAAAGTTTTGGCAAAACTTTGATATTTTGAATGATATGTATATGTGGAGAAAAAAAAAAAAAGCACAGGGCCTAAACTTCAAATATCTAAAAAAAAAAAAATAATCGATATTTTGCCAAAAAATCTGAGCCTCATTAAAAAATATCTAAACTGATATCAAATATCCCAAAAAGTTTCTTATATCTAAATGGGGAAAAAAGAGAAAAAAAAAGATCTATATTTGGATCTGAAATATTTACAGAAAGCAAGTCAATGCATATATGGTTTACTGTATTTTCAAATTTGCAGAGGCTGTATCTATATGCATGCTTAAATTGTCTTTTTTTTTTTTTTTAAACTGAATACAATTTAAGCAAAATTTTATCAATTCTAAATTCTTGACAAGAGCATGTGATCCATTTATTTTGAACTAAAACAATTTTTTGTCTTGTCCCTCAAGCTTATTCAGTACAAAGTCATATTCTTCCCCTTCACGATCCCAGGTCTCCTCAATTTAATCATCATCTATCAATTTTTTTCCCCCACCATTTTTCGTCCTATTATACGTTCCTTCCCTGGGAACCAAGTACTCCAAGCGAATAATTTCAATATTATTTGCGCAATTTCTTTGAACTGTTCAACCATGACACCATTCTTTACTCTACTAGGAAGAGCAATTTCTGAGGAGGAAGGAAAAACTTATGACAAGTTTTTGTATAAGTGCAGAGCAAATGAATAGAACGAATCGGGGGGGGGGGGATTTTTCTCTCAGTCACCAAGTTTAAATACAGAAAGTTTCCAAATTTTCAATCATCACAGCCAGATTCTTTTCTTGTAAAGCAAGAATCAGCATATCTAAATGACTGGAACAGGAAGTTTTGGTAATAGTCAAATATAAAGAAAACTAAAATTACTTACTTCTCCAATGCTAATCTCAGCCTCTGTGTATTGTAGTCCTTTTTGAATAATATTCAACAGAGCTCCAGGGGGTACTAAAGCTCCATTGATATTAGATTGACTGATATGACTTTCTATACCAAACGTATAGGCTGAATGGATAAACCCTGCCATAAAAGTAAAAGAAAAGAAATCAGTAAGCAACATCAATTCAATAATAATGAAATCAGCTTTACTCCCAAAAACTATTACAAGAGTTGCTAAGCTACTTCAGAAACCAGAGAAGAAAGGAATTTGAGGAAAGACAAAAACAAGATTAAATGTTTCTCAACATGATTTTATATCCAACTATATGATGGAAGAAAAAAAAAAAAAAAAAAAAAAAAAAGATTCAATACAAGCAGCAAAGTAACATTTACAACAAGATACATTCTTAATTTAAATTTCCAAACTGTTCATTGATGACTGGAGATGGTTATGAAAAGAATTAACTTTTACTAAAGCAGAGAGACCTCTTATTCTTAACATTGATAACTTTTACATTTACTCTCGGCCTTTAATCAACAGTAGAAACAGTATTTTGAGGGGTTTTTTCCCCACTCCTAAAGATCCAAAATTTTGGAGTCATAATCCTAGAGGATTATGAACTAAATTGGTTTTTAGTATTAGCAACTGTAACCCTACATAATAGTTTGATTAATATATACAGTGAAATTTGTCAACTGACCTGATTCTTGCAAGTACCTATATACAAGGAAATTGACTTCGTCGCTGCTAAAGCTCATTATGGTATCCAAAGAGCAATTATCATTTGGTTTGCTTCCTCATTTGGTAATAAAAACAATCTGAAAATAAAAAGAAATTCAATTTTTAAAAATTGATGAATGAAGATGAAAATATTGATTCAATCTGTTTTTTGATATCTTTTCAGATTATATTAACAAGAAGTACAAATATGCTGATCACAAATACAGATGTCAAGGAAAATATATTTCATCAATCTTATTTGCAATATGAACAAGTTAGATTTTTCTCAGATGAAAGAAAATATCATATTTTGAAATGCAAAGATTTTAGAGTCAACACATACAATTATCTTAATAACAAAATCTTGTTTTATCTATATACTGTTTAATTGCTATTAGAGAATCCTTCATGAATAACCACACAACTGGTCTGGTGAGTCGCTCAATAGAAACCGTCATGTAACCAACAGCAAGTCGTGTTGGGGGTGATCAATCAAAAAATTAGGTGGATAAGATATTTCTCTCTCCTTTTGTTAGATCACTAAAAAAGGCAAGTAGGAATGGCCTCACTGCTGCGAAACCTAATAAAAATGTTTTCAGCATTTTTTTAATTATAGGAAATTATAGAATAGCCAGTATGATTAACAACCTTTTATTCAATCTTGAATTCATATCATTGACAACACACAGATGACTGACATTTCTATCAAAAGTATCTCAATATATTGTCTATAACTTTTGCAGAGTCATCATTATACCTACTTTCTTTGGTAAATCCAACCACTCTCTCCCATCTTTGATGTTAACATCCAAAGTGGGGAAAGAGGATTGTCTGAACAAAAGTTGGTATTTTCTGCAAATCTTTTTGAAGAGAGAATATTATATATAGTTTTGTAGGCACTTTTTTTCAAAACTTTCAAATATTTACATAAAAGTTGGTTAATCTCTAAATACATTTGAACACATGACTTTATGGAAAAACTGGCATTACTTTTTGATACCAAACCATTCATCAGCATTTTAGATGCATTTTTACTACAAAAAATTACACACCCCTAAACTTTTGAAGGACATCGGTACCCTTTTTAAGAAGATTCAATGAGTACATCATTCTAAAAGATAGATGCATTCAAGATTGTAGAGGAAGATCTTTATTAAATTACTTTTTTTTTTTTCAGACCTATTCTCGTGCCCAAAATCTGGAGATAGTATGAAACTTACAAGATTGGGAGATTGGACTTGAATAATCCACATGTATAAAAAAAAAACAATATGTACGTGTGTGAAACTTTTCAATAAGTGCACAGATACTACACCGACCCTAGGTAGGAAAGCAGATCCAAACATAAATAATCCAGTCATTCTTTACAGATACTACACTGGTATTGTACATTAGGTCTAAAAGTCAAAAAATATTGCTTCATTAAAAGATATTTCCTATCAATTAGCACACAAGCTAGTTTCTAAAACAATTGAAATGAATACCATTGGAAAGAATCCACCTTAACCTTAAATGATTTATAAATCTAAACAATTTCAGCTGAATTTTGCTCTTCCAGCATCAATTATTTTAGTGCAATTATTATCCATTTTGGGAATGCTTTATCCCAGTCAAAAGATGAGATATTAGTATTACCAATTTTTCTTTACCATGTAAAGAACTTTACATCAAAATGTTCTCATATCAAAAATTACCTTTACAAAAACATTTGAAGCAACATTAAAAAGTTATTGCAATCTATTAATGAATATCTTAAGTTTCAAAGATGATGATTGGTAAAAGATACATAATGACAAATAGAAGATTTTTGATTCCAATGCTGAACATAATTCAGAACAATCTTCCTCATTTCAAATATTAGCGAATTGAGTATGTTTTACAAAGCCATTGCATTTATTGTAAAAAAAGACCATAACACTCAATACTGTAAAGCTATGTGGAGATTCAGTTCCTGCTCCAGATTTGTACTAGAAAAACCAGTCATGAATCCTATTTCACTGGAAGGACCCTACTGAAGAAGCCACTGAGAGAAAGAAAGCCAAGAATACTGAACTGGTAGAAGAATGCCAAAGCAACAACAGGCAACATGAGGTGGTGATGCAGGGGGTTCTAAAGCCAGTCCCTCAGCAGGGCTCCAACATCCTAGTCAGCAAAGGGCTATCAAGTTGGCTACTGAGGTTTCAAGTCTTGTTAAACAAGCAGACATGAAATCTATAAAAACACTCAACTCAGTGTTGAAACATTTTCATTTTTGTATTTTAAATACTTATATATCTTGCGGGATTATTTAGGGTTAGAGCTGTGATTGGAATAAAATAAAAAATGAAAAAAATTTGTAACACCTCACTTGTATATTTTCACTATTTAACCTTTCAGTCCACTGACTTAGGTTGAAAAATCAACCAATTGAATTTTACTGAGAAATATTTCCTGATAGTAAATAAATGAAATTGTAAATTTCTATCATAGCACCCCTGAAAAAAAGAAAAATTTTTCTCACAAATGGATTACCTTTCTGCCTAGGTTAGAAAATAATATCTGTACACTCTGCAAGTGTTACACACACACACATATATATATATATATATATATATATATATATACACACATACTCACACACACATCGAAGTGTTAGCCAAGACTCAATTCCCTACCATTTTCACAAGATTGGGAGGTTTTCCAAATTCTACATTTTCTGTAATTATTTTGTAATTTGAAATTTTGAGGGGGGGGGAGAAGCTCAGCTCAAACGGGGAATCGGAAATACGATTCTATTGAGTATTGACCGTTAAACCGCAAGTGAAAATGCTGGCTAACACTTTGTATATACAATATACTAGTTACGGTACCTGGCATTGCCCGCAAAATAAAATTCAAATGCAGCCTCCCTCTCTTCGGTCCTGTACCCACACAAAAACAAATATCAACCCTCAAGTCAGCCCCATCTATTTTATGTTTATCCTGGGGTCAAGTTACTCTTGGATACAAATTTGCAGCCTGTAAGACTAAGTTAGATAGAGAGGTAGGTAGATACACAGCTTGAGCATATTTTTTTTTGTGTTTTTAAATCCTAACCTGAATTAGATACTTGTTTTTTTTCAATACTTATTTCTCTCATGCTAAGGCATGTTTGAGAATATGGATTTAAAAATATGATCGAAGGAGTTCTATGCCTGTTTTCTTTACATGCTATGTCGACTAAAACTTGAGAAATTCAATATCTGCTAAAACATCTGGTTATAAATAAGATAATCATATTTGGATTCAAATTTCCATTTTATCTGTTCAATTACACCTCATTCTACCCTTTTGAACAGAAAAATCTATTTCACCCCAGGCACAACTATAACTCCCCTCCCCCAAATAGTCTTATGTCTTATAAAAAAATATCTGAGTTAAAAGTTGAAAAAAATTAGGTGTTTGGCCTTTTGACAGCAAATATCTTAGACTATGCAAAATGAATCCATTTCCACCAAAATTTTAAACAGACTGATATTTTCTGCATACACCCTTCAGAGCTAAATCGGATATTTCCCGCTTTCCAGGCTGGGATTAGAGTGGAATAAATGATCCCCCTTGCTCATTGTGGCTAAGGATATGCAACCATCTAGTTCCTGGGAACCATCTCTTCAACCTGCACCTCCCCATTGCACTTGAACAGGTAGGGTCAGGGTCAATCCTAGATGCCTAAGACATCATGAAGACCAAGTGCAAAAGGAACCAGATAATTTTTATTGCCACCCACATGTTAAACTAGGCATTGTGTTGAAATAACACATGTGGGTGTTGGGGGGTGGGGTCAATAAACCAACCTCAGAGCGAAGTTAACAGCTGTAAATAAAAGACACCCAAGAAAGGCTGGAAGGTAAAGGCACCCCTCCCAAAAAAAAAACATGGTTATAAAAGTTAAACAAAAAACAATTATAATGAGAAAATTAGTCTGAATTAATCAAAATATACGGATTCTTCCTATGAAATTGCTAAGGTTATAATGATAAAATCACAATACATTGTACAACTGTTATAATATGGAAGTTGAGGCGTCCATAGTTTCCTACTACATTATAAGCAAGTCCACTGTGTAATGAATTTTCAATTTCAACAAACCTTGATCCAAGTTTTCCCAACAACAAGCGAAAATAGGTGCCAAATTATAAAGAATAATTTAATAGTATGATTTACTGTAGATATGGAACTATCTCCAGAGTGCACTTGGTAAATTTTTTATTAGATTTTGTTTGATCGCAATCCTTTTAGCAAAACATGAGACGGAAAAGAGGAGATGGGTTTCTTTCATTGACTACAGATATGTTTTTTGTCCATTTCCTTTTTATAGTATGTGTAACCTGTTAGGCCTAGTTCCAATACAGAGCCAAATTTAACACTGATGGGCCCAGTGCATAACATTTCACACAGGCATTTCTTTTTTTGCATTTAGCTATTATTTTGAGGGCCAAATCTACCAAGAATTAGAAATTTTTGTGAATTGCAAAGGTTTGAAACAAGTGAAAGAATCATGTTTTGAACATAAGGGTCCATGCACAAACCTCGTTATAAGCAGAGCCGCATTATGTTTGTTATTTACTACTGACTTATGAAGTATATCATATACACTTTCATTCAGAAAGTTAATGAATGAATCAAAGGAGTCAAATAGAAACATCTGTTTCTCAAATCCCGAGACATTGAGTCAGTTTTCTAGTTTACTTGATGACAAAAAAATTCCTGAATGTCTTATTTGTAAAAAAAAAAAAAAAAAAAAAATCTATACATCTCTTCATTCAACACAGCCGTTCATTTTCTTGGAATCTCATATTGATGTGGGAAAGAAGTTTTTTTCTCAATTGTTTATACTTGATGAAAAAATTCAATGTTCTTAATAGATGATCCTGAAAATGTAAACCATCAATTATTGTGGTTGATTCAAGTATACCCATCATATTGAAGCTTGATAAATAATCTAAACAACTGCATATTTATTTGCTGATAATACCTACTAATTGCAATGAACTCAACAATAAAAACTGGCATTTTGTTACATTGGGGGGGGGGTAAACTTCCGAAGACAAAACTAAGCTTATCATCCAATGAACATAAACACAATATTTTGCCTAAATATCTTCAATTCCCTCAAAGTTATAGATCACCCTCCAAATGGGACCATACAGCCTAATATCATTCTGTGGACCCTATCATTTCTATACACAATACACACACTATATACATATATGTATGCTACCTTCCTTTAATTAGAAATTAAGTTAAAATGCTACAATTAACATTAGGTATAAACTACAGGGAAAAACAAAATTAAGGGCAACAACACCTTGCCCATGTATACAAACATCAAACTAATATCAATACTACAGAGTTCACTACTCTTGACCGGTCAGTCTGCCAGTTTATGAAAGTATTAGCTAATGAGAGTCCACCAATAAAACTAATCACTTGTGATCACCCTTACTGTGTCAAATCTAAAAGCAGTTTTCTTTCCACTGAACTTTAAGACATTGTGGTGCAGCACAGAAAGATCATTCAATTCCTTTTTTGATGAAGCATAACAAACTTTGCAGTTCATTTTGGTTTGGCAAAACTTTGGCAGGAGAAATAGATTCACAAGCTGCCATACTAGCTCCTTCCAGAACTCAGCAATGGAGTATTTCTGTGGTTTCCTTTTTAACTCATTGTCTTGGTGCTCCTCACAATACAACTCAAAAAGAATGTGGCAGTTCACAAAGATGTCAATCATGTGAAAAAGTGATGTCTTCCACCATCTCATGCATTTACAGGGTGCAGTGTTCCAAGACATAACCCAATCGGAACTATCGAATCCATTTTGAGTCTGTAGTATCAAATAGCTTTCAGCTGTTTCACATTGATATTGCACAATCTATTTCTAACCTAACTGTTCTTAACAAAATCTGATTGTCTAATGGTTCAATGAGTATTGCATGGTGATCTTTGTTTTGAACGCATTATTTTATTCTAATAGAATCCATTATATCACACCAGGAGGAACAATTTTTAAAGGGTTAAATTGGTTTGATACTCCGTTTGGTTCCTAACAGGTCTTTAAAAAAAAAAAAAAAAAAAAAAAAAATTGATTCTTCAAGATCGAAATCTAATAGATAAATTATTCTAATTTATAATCATTTTCATTAAAAATGAGATGAATCAAAATGAAATAATTATTCATGCTATATCCATTTAAAATAAAACTTGTCATATAAATCGATCTACAATAGAAATTACTTGTTAGAGAAGATTTAACTGCTCTGATACATGTCAGCAAGTCATATCATGTCATTCTGATAGAGAACTTCTAAAAATCCAGCATTTTGTATGCATTCACAGTCTATTTCAATCTGAGAGGATAGTACCTTCTTATGGAGTCATAAATCTAACTTATAATTAAAAAAGTTTGTGCATATGTCCATCTCCCAAACTTAGCATCATAGCCAGAGGTATTGAATTGAGGTACCTCTAAAATATGTTAACTTAAAGAGCGCATTAGACATCAGACAACTACAAAAGGTAGTGGACAGGCGGCATCTCATCGCTAAAATGAAAGATAAGCTTTTTACTTGGAATTTAATACATTTTTTTTATGTCAAATATGCCTTCAACAACAATCCTAGGCCATTTATAGCCACTTTTCAGCCTGAGCAACATTGGATAGCTTGCCAGTTTCCTATAATTTGAAAATGCCATATGTTACAGCATATGAGATAGACCTCAATTTTTTTCAAATTCTTGAAAAGTTAAAAAGACCCCCTCCCCCTCTTCATAGCCTTCCAAACTATCAGGTTATTTTACTTTGATTTTATCTATTCAAATAACCCCCAGTGGCTGGCTGTTTACATTATTTGCATAGCACAGTAATGTTAGTAAATAACTGATAAAAGTTCACCTCACCCCCCAAGACAGAACTTATATATATATATATAATGTGTACTGTAAAGAGCGAGACAGACTCAGGAGTAAAGTGTTTACAGGTAAGGTTTATTAATCCTTAGATTTAAATTGTCCAGACATGTTTCGGGATTCTTCCCATCTTCAGTGGTATGTGCTGTGTATGTGTTTAAAATTCCCATGTGGAACTAGAGTCCACTATCAGGAGCTATGGCTTGTGGGTAAAATATGTTATAAGGGCTGCTAGAGGCCTCCTGCTGAGTGGGAGAATGTCCAGTTGGGTATCAGGTCTTTGGTTAAGCAGCAGCAGTTGGTCTCGGGGAGGGCAGAGTATGTCAGGGTAGTGGAGAGTGATGCGGAGTTAGATTTTTTGGTATGCTATGGATAGTGTAAATGGAGGGGTGGTGAGGTCAAGGAGCTACATAGGTTTCAACCTTATAAGTTATCAAAAATGTGTTGGCTATGATTTGGACAGGAGTTATAACTGGCTCAGGTGAATTTTTCCTATGGGTCTGGATGACTTTGAAGTTGCCATTATTGAATGTATCTTAGATGTGGGTGTGAGGATATTATTGGTAGGAGTTTAGTGTATTAGGGTTCTGCGTGATGAGGGTTGTTAAGTTTAGTGTTTAATCTATTAGGATATAGAGTTTTGAGTTTGTTGAACCACATGTCTTTGTGTTTCTCTAGAACTTCATTTATGTCAATTGGAGTAGTTTTTTCTATTTTTTCTATGATGGTAAAGCTAGCGTCCATGGCAAAATTGTGGTCAGGTGTGCGAAAGTGTAGTTCTACAGGAAGTGGGCTATGATTGTTTTATGACTTAATCCTATGTCTGTAATTGTTGAGTCTAATATTAAATGCCACTCGGACTTGCCTATGTATCGTAACTTACATCTATTGCACTCTAGAAGGTATATAATGTTCTTACTGTGGCAGTTGGTGTTGTGATATATGTGGTAACTCTTTTGTGGTAGTGCTTGTGAATGTGTTAGTGTACTTGAGGTGGTTGCAACATAGACTATTTCTTATGTCGCAAGGTTTGCAGAATTTAGTGGTTCTAGGTGTATTTTTGTGTACAACTTCATTGTTCATGATATTATTACTACTAATCATGTCTCTGATGTTTTAGGGCCTGCGGTAAGCGATGACACATGGGTCTGTGAATGTTTCTCTTAGATCTGTTTTAATCGTGAGGATGATCCATCTCTTATTGTTGATGTGTGCTAAGGGTGGGAGTGTGTTGTTGAAGGTGGTTATAAGTGGTATGGGGTTAGGTGTGTTATTGTGGGAAAGTATAAGGGTTTCATCCCTGGGTATTCTAGTTGCTTCTTTTTTTTATTTGGTTTTTAATGTCATCAAGTGGATAACCTCGTTGGGTGAAGTATTGCATTAGGTTATGTTTGTGTCTGTTAAGTTCACTATTTGTAGAGCAGATTCTTCTAATTCTAAGGGCTTGTGAAAATAGTAGGCTTCTTTTTAGGTGTTGGGGATGGGCTGATTTAGAGTGGAGGTAATTGTGAGTGTCCGTGGGTTTAGTGTAGAGGGTAGTTAGGAGGTTTCTGTTGTTATCTATGTATATGCGGGTGTCTAGGAAGGCTATGGAGTCAGTGGATGTCAAAGTCAAACTTAATAGAGTCATGTGCCGAGTTTATGTGTGTGTAAAGAAATTATCTAGTTTGGCTTTTTCGCCTGTATATATGAAAAAAAAATGTCTATATATCTACCATAAAAAATGCAATCGTGATATATCTCTGGGTAAATGTAGGTTTCTTCAAATTTACCCATGAAGATATTGGCATAGGATGGGGCCGCTACTGTGCCCATGGGGTAGCCTTTCACCTGGAGGAAGTGTCAATTGTTAATTTGAAGCTATTTAGAGTTAATATGTGGTGCATAAGGGTGGTAATTGTTATTGTGCTTGGTTCTTTAGTAGTTCTATTGTTTAGGGCTTCTGTGAGTGTTAGAATACCTTCATCATGTTTGATGTTGGAGTATAGAGATTTAACATCCATACTGACTAGAAGTGCTTCCTCTGGGATTGCTGTGATGTGTTTGATTTTGTTAAGGAGGTCTGTGGTGTCATGTATGTATGATTTAATTTGTGTTGCTAAGGGTTGGATGTAGTGATCTACAAATTTGGATAGTTTGGTAGTGTGGTAGTTCGTGGAGGAGATGACTGGTCTACCTGGGTTATTTGGTTTGTGGATTTTGGGGAGTAGGTAGAACCTTGCGGGTTTTGTGGAAGTGGGTTTCAGTATATTTTGTGTCCTTTTATCTATCATGTTGCTGTTATATAATTCTGTTAAGGATTGGGTAATTGTGTTTGTATATTTGTTGAAGGGGTCTTTAGGGAGTTCTTTGTAAAATTCTGTGTTGCTTAATTGTGAGTTTGCTTCTATAAGGTATTCATCTAAACCCCAGATGACTATGGCTCCACCCTTATCTGCTCTTGTGATTATCAAGTTGGTATTGTTTTTGAGTTTATTAAGGGCCTTTCGCTCTTTAGTTGTAAGGTTATCATGTGGTAGGGATTGTTGTGTGTTGTTGTAGGTTTTTATGTCTTCTCTGACTGCTAGCTCAAAAGTTTGAATGGGAGTGTCTATGTTTTGGGGAGATTATATATATATATATATATATATATATATATATATATATATATATATATATATATATATATAGAGAGAGAGAGAGAGAGAGAGAGAGAGAACCATCAAAGAAAGATATGCTACAGAAAATATACTAAAACAGTTAATTGTAATTCCAATGGATTATAGTCTGCTATATAAACCCAGATACAATGTATAATTCCTGATCATTCTTCCTTTCTCTTAAAACTCTTCCAGTCATAAAATCATAGGCAATTGATCTTTTGGTGGCCTTATTTGAGGTTCTGTTTTCCATGACATTAGTTGCATCGTATTTGCAAAAGTGAACTTAACATAAGGGAAGATTAAATACAGTGTCTCACAAAGGTTGGGAAACCCCACTCAGAAATAGGAGGGGTGGTAAATTCTTGCTTTCTTTAATGTGTGCGAAGACACACTGGATAAGGAATATACATTAATCTTGGTTGAAAAGTGGAAGTATTTGTTTTTGATCACTGGCTTAACTCTGTATAGGCATAGATGCTGCAAGACCATTCACATAATTCATTGTTGATTTCTTGTGTCCAAATCGTCATTATCACTTCTTACAAATGATCTATGCTGGTGATTTTCATTGATGCAATCTTCCTTCTCATTATATTCTACAGATTCTCTTTCAGATTGAAGTCTGGTAAATTGAGCGGCCATTCCAAGAGCATATGATATGATATGATCCTGAATCCATTTCTTACAGGTTATGCCGTATGGCATGGATGACCATTTTACATGAAAATGGTGATGTTTCTCATCTGCATGAATGGTAGTAGATGTGACACCAAGGTAGTCAAGTACCTCTCTGAATTTTTCTTCACTTACGCTGGCATACTGCTAAACATGTAAAAATGAATTCAGAAGAATGCTCTCGGAATGGTCACCCAACCAAAAGAGAATCTGTAGAATATAATGAGGAGAAAGATTGCACCAATGAAAATCACCACCATAGATCATCTGAAAGAATAAAGTCAATTTGGATGCAAAAAGTCAACGATGAGCAATGCCACAGCCATGCCTTCAATGGCTTCCAATCAAAGCAGCGATAAATACTTCCCTTGTAAACACTAATTTTTCAACTAAGGTTAATACATATTTCTTATCTAGTAAATTTTTGCACAAACAATTGTTAATTTGAAAAATCTCATGATTTTTTGATAGTTTCCGAACTTTTGGAAGACTCTGAAGGTGTCCAACAGATTGCACACGCAAACCAACTCAAATTCCAAGTTAATTAGGAAAACATGAAAAAGAATTTCAAATTCATATGAATGAAGATATACTGAAGACAAGAATGCAAAAAGTAATTGAGATTGGTGGTTTTGAAAGACGAAAATTTCCAAACCAAATAAACTTTATAAAACTATCTGATACCAACAAGTCATACATTGATGGCAGTAACTTCAAGTAAGCAAATCAACCTTCACACAGTTTGAGTATTTTTGTGAACAAGAATTATGACATCCAACAAATGCAACAACTAAAAATTTATCTAAATTACAAAAATTCTGAACATGATTATTCGAGGCAAGCATAAACACACGACATACACACAAACAAAAATATTTCTAAAACACAAACGAATTTGATAAAATGTTTGAAATTTTTTTTCCAGATCTAGATCAGCGGTTTTGGAACTTTGAAAACTCAAGGACCCCTTCCATGGAAGGAAATGTTCTGGCAGATCCCTAGTTTTAGCACTTGGATTTTAGACTGTGTTCAATGAACAATAATAGACTATTTTTGACCTTTAAAAATCATATCTATTCTAAATAAATTACACTTATTTGAATTCTAATATATGATACAGGTCCATATAACATCATGTTTTTCAATAGCTGTGCAGTGAATGATATTGTTTCTCGGCTACAAGATTCACAACGTCAGGTTTAGCAGTAACATTACTGTGAACCATCAAACATTATTTGTTGAACACCCCAAGGGTCCACATAGACTGATCTACATCAAATGATTACAAAGTTTGTTTTTTTTTTTTTTTTTGCATACTTAATGATCATGAGAAATTCAACTCAACACAATAAACCAAAAATTTCTAAGCTCCAATCACTTTTTTATACTTAATCAAAGGTATTCATCGTTTCCCGAAGAGGTCAAATGAAAGATATACGAGGTGTGGCAAATAAAAACTAGACTGGGCTATACTTATATAAGTGAAACTGAAGCACAGATGCATTGACCAATGGGTAAGCATAAACAACCCCTGTTAGGCATCACTTCAAGTAGAGATATTTTCTTACATGTATAAATGATCAGTTAAAAAAACGATCATATCAATTTGAAATTTTTGGTGCAATTGAACAAAAAGTCAACTGATCCTTATTGTATGCTAACTGAGCTTTCTGGAGAAGAATATAAGTCACTTGCATGTGTTACAGTGGCATAAGAGTATTTTGTGATGACTGAGGGGATGTCAAAAATGATGAACATTGTGGATGTCCATGTCCATTAAAGAACTGGAGAGAATGGAGTGGGGTGAATCTCAAAATTCTTTTGAAATCAAAATAATTGCAGGTGGTCTCAATCGATGAACAGATGGTCAATGCATAACACATGGTTCATGCATGCATGCAGTGGTTTGACTTACAGGAGCCCAGTATAATTATTTGATAGACATATCCCATGGACTGAATAAAAGAAATTTTTCTACAAAGCTAAACAGGAGAAATGAGAATATGCATAAGAGATACGATCAACATGACACTCTCTGAATAAACAGAAAATATTTTCATAGCGTGGAAAATCAATTAACTACCAAATTAAAAAAATTGTAAATTTCTAAACCAATTTTTCATTCCATATCTCGAAGTGAACGTAAACAGCAACTAATAACAATAAATAAAAATCAAGAATATTGTATGAAGAGATTATTTTTCTCTGTAACCCAAAAAGTTTGTCTTAGCATTTGGAAGATTTAATTATAACTTATTTAAAAAGTTCACTTTTGATAGTATTATGACAGCTGTTATATATATATATATATATATATATATATATATATATATATATCCTAGGAAGACAGGCAGTTCTCTCTAGTAAAAGACGAAGTGTTGAAAGAGGATGGAATCATGAAATTACCAGAAATATGTCAAAAGATTGTGGAACAAGAGCCCAATAAAAATCATATCAAAATAAATGAACGATAACTAAAGTATGAAAAAAGATCATAGAATTTTCAAGTATAATGTGGTGAATATGAAAAGAAAAGAAAACAGAGGCAGATAGTAATTCAAGCTTTGAGCTTGTAGCTACTAACTGCTCAGCTTAACAATGACTGGTTACATCTTCAATTTTTATTCACCTATTTTATCAGATTGAATAAATATACATAGATTAAGTATTGTAAATCATGACATTTTTTTCTATGTACTTTCATTTTAATTGTGATTGCTCTCAAGCGTAACCAAACTGACTAAGTGCCTTTCAGTTGCAATTGAAAGCAACAACAATTAAAATTAAAGTAAATAGAAACAGATGATTGTTAATAATGATTTACCATACTTCATCTAGTAAAATGATAAAATTAGATTGAACTGAACAATCAGTCATTAACAAACATAGGGCAGTAAAGGGTTTAATTTGGACTGGCACCTGTCAATGATTGCCAGTAATTCAATGGTAAAAACAGTTATGGAGGGTCACGAGTTCAAATCTCACCAGGAACTTATTTTGATCTGCAATGGTAATTTACTCACTGCTGAAGGGTACCTGACAAGTTTAATTGCCATTAAATTCAACAACAATTAAGAGGAGACAGTAAAAAATGAAAAATAATAGCTGCATTTTGTTGAGATTCACCTATAGTAGAGCTTTTTCTCACTGAAGATAGTTTACTTACAACAAAAATATAATAACTAGACAGAAACGAGAAAAACATGTTGAAATAATATTTGTTGTTATACATTATTCCTTGCTAAGGATTTTTCTATGCTTCATTTCCGAATCTGGAAATAGTTGACAGATATCAAATAAGAAAAAAGAAAATTCAATCTTTTACATATATAATAAACAGTATAATTTTGTGGGTTCTGTCTGTAACACTGGACTATTTTTGCACTAGGGTAAACATTTCGCTGACAGAAGTACCATATATTCACTATTAGAAGCTATAGTTTCTTCCAAGTGAATAAATTCAGTATTTTGTGTCTAAAAGGAGGGGAAAAAAAAAAAAAAAAAAAAAAAAAAAAAAAAGAAAAATTTGAAAAGTCTCGACTCAAATATATCTGAATTTCTTTTACTGGGATTAACAAGTAGGTTGCATAAAATTTTTAAAATAAAAATTACGAAAATGAAAATAAAAAATAAGGATCAGAATGTATATCATGAAGCAATTATCAGAAAGCTAATCTTGCTGGTCGTTAGTGGGTTCAATCCTCATTGGCTCTCCCATTATTGATGGTCCAGTAAAAAATCTATTAAAAGATATCAAAAATAAATATAAACAGACCAGGACCCACACCATATAGCAATGATCATCAGCAAGCTACACCTGCTGGCCATTGTTAATGGTTTCGATCCTCATCAGACGTCTCACTATAGATGGTTCGATACCAACTCACGCAGAGTTACTTCTAAAACTCCCAATGCCATTGTTAAGGAGAGTAATTGTGCATGATCTGCCACAGAAATTTAATTACTTCTTACTTATACTACTGCCTACTCTCCCACAAAATTCATTTCATGTGGAGAGACACGAGTGTAATCGTAAGTAGAGAAAAGAAGTGGAAAAAAAACTACAGACACACATCGATGAAGAATTCCTGTTTCTGCCCCAAAATTCAACCACTTTTTCCATCTTTAGAGTTCAATTTTAATATTATTGATCAATTTTAGATTTTAGTCTTATAATTCATCAGATGGCCGTCTGTCTGTATGTGACAGCCTACCACAAAACCATACAACGTAACCCCATTTCTGTGTTAACCAATACGACAAGGGGAAAGGTTTTTAGCTTATTAGTTCTTGAAAGTCACTCCTATCCCCAATATGTCGTTTGTTTTTTGTTTTCTGGATTTTTGATCAACAAAATGAATTCTCAGCTTAGTAAAAAATCCTGTTATGGAATGGTGGCTAGTCTAAAATAAGAATTTAAAAAAAATTTTTTTTAAAAAGACCTGTGAGCAAAATTAGAGTGATTGACATGAATAACCTAGATATGAATAAGAATATATTCGCAATTTTTCTGTTAATGATCATTGCAACAATTATGATCAACAAACTTGTTTGCCAATCGTAGTGGCTGCGTAAAAATGATCTGTAACAACATAGTTGCAAATATGGACCCATCTATTTACACTCAACTTCAAAATATCAAGTACTGTCACCAAAGATAGAGCAACACTTAAAAACAGTACATATATATATATATATATATATATATATATATATATTTCTCTTCACAGGCACATACTCATTACATTTTAAGTACGTAGGTAGTTTATAATGCAAGATAACTATAAATCTGTAATGTGGACATTTTGCTTTACACAACTTGGATAGATGGATAACAAAGTCAGATGAAGAATTAAAATTAACTACTCACTTTGTGGCTACTCAGGGATCACTCAGTGACATTGGGATAATTCAATAAACCTATATACAAAAAAAATAAGAGAAAAGTTTTTCAATTTTAAGATCAAGATTGATGGAAAATAAATCTAGATATAATTAAACCAAATCGATATAGACCTAGAAATATTTGCAAAGACTTATTAATCTAATTCAAACACTCCACTCACTTATATTTGATGCACAATATTAGAAGGAAAAAAAAAAAAAAAAAAAAAAAACTTGCTGGAATGGTATAAGGATGTATATTATAGGAATAATAATATCAATAAGAAACTTATCAATATAGATTTTGGCATTTGGAGTAAAAAACAAGAAAAAGAACACTGCTCAAAACTTGCAACATAGGTCACACAATTTTTGATAGCATCCGGCAATATTTGTTTCTAATTGATTGAACAAAAATAAAGAAATAAATAATGTAAAGAGACTGGAGCCTTGAAAAAAGACACTGACTGGAGCCTTGAAAAAAGACACTGACTGGAGCCTTGCTACATTTTGTTTGTATCCAAGAAGAGTGAATCTATTTGTGTGCCACGTGAATTATAGCTCTATAATTACATTATAGGCTGTTGGAAAAAAATGTTTTAGCTACTGAAATTACAATTGCTTTTTCTTATGCAACATTTTTTCAATCTCAAAAAGTGGAAAAAAAAAAAAAAGAAAAAAAAAAAAATTCCTTTGACTGACCACTCTCTCCATCCTTCCTTTCTTATAAATGCTATCAACCAATTCAAATTTGGTCAGAAATGAAAACCTCTTTGGCATTCATAGAACCATTGACTTTCGTTGCAGATGAATGATAAAATATGACAAAAAATCTCATCAACTAAGTGCAAATGTATCTTGCTTGAAAGGAAGTTAAAGAGAAAGATCTGAAATGGAATCTCATCAAAAAACTTTCTAAATGTGGTAATTTAGGTATGCACAAGATAAATGTTACCTATCTCCATGTTCCCTAGCAATCAATTTGAAATATTCTTGAATCAGACAAGCTTTCAAATTATAAAGCATGTCTGTAATCTTATGATTCCATAAGCAAATATGCTGAAAAATATTTCAATGTTTGAGCCACAATTTCCCAAATTTTGTAAAGTATATCTTCCATTAAGACAGCTACAAGAGACTGCCAAGGAAATCAAGCAATCTGATTTTTCATACTTTAAATTTTCTCATTTGAAAAAAAAAGAAAAAATTAATAAATAAATTCCAACAAGCTCAGTTACAAACACAGCAAGATGAAAAAAAACCAAGCAACTACACCATTGGATAAATCTGACATACATCAAAATACCTTGACCATGATAGTTTCATTTTACTCAAGTTATTGGTCCACCCACATACGGTATTTGCTTCAGCCATATGGTCTCCCAGATGTAAGTACAGTATAGATGCAATGGAACCTGTGCAATGCAAAGCAACATAATTGATCCAGGCATTCAAGGTACACATCCTGACTTCATAAGTTGAACCTGGAAACTTAAATACCGACAAACCCGTGCAGATCTCCGAGACATTCTGCATTATCTCAGTACAAAACCACACATTGCACATTATGCCCACAGCTACAACCAGCACTTAATCATCTGCGGGAACATGGCTTCAAACTTCAAATGTGGGAAGCAAGTGGGTACTATATGAAGTGACCATTCTGTAGAACAGACTGCCAACCAACAGTCACATCGGATGATATGAATTCCTTCAAGAGTGGGCTTGTAAAGGATATTGGTCACAAAGTTTAATTGTTACTTCTCACACTTGGAATAATCCATACACACAACAGAATTTTTTTTTTTTTCCAGATAGAAATACCCCCATGAAGGAGGCGCATATATATATATATGTGTGTTTTTTTATTGTTTGTTCTGTTACACACACTCATTCCTGTAAGAGTTGAGTGGGGAGGGTACTGACATACCAGAACTAATTCTGCCAACTTAACTCCTTCAAGTAACTGACCAAGATACAAACCAGAACAAAATTTAAAGGAAGAGGCTGTTAAATGATGGTGTTTTCAAAGGAAAGGCTTTTTAAAATGGGAGCTGATAAAAATCAACTTCTAAAGGAAAGAGCTTTCAAAGGCAATAAAGATCAAATTATCACACCTATGGATTTTCAAAAAATCAGAGTTTTTTCTTGTATCTAGCCTGTAGGATGAACCGCAAGTGTTTTTTGGTTGCTTCAAATGTTACCTTAATCACCAAAATATAAGATAATTAAAACAAGTCAAAAATAATTTTCATGTCAAGTTGTTCATAGCAACTAGCTTGACCAAAGGAAATTCCAGTGATGTTGACAAGTGAGATTATTCATTTTCTTATGCCTCTGCTCTTCTCTCACCATAAGCCTGTATCTTCTATTCTCTCCCTTATCCTTTCTAGTCTCCATTTTCATCTGCACATGAAGGTTTAGATTTTTTTTTTTTTTTAGATTGGTGTTAGTTTCTACATTTCACTTACAAATGTTGATTCTATGATATAGTGATTTTCAAAACAAATCAATTCGTACTAAACCTTCTGTCATTGTTGTAGGGGAAATATCAGATGCCAAGTGTTATTTGATACAGAGCTTTAGCCATTTGAGAAAGGATTTGTGAATAATGTACTTTTGCAACCCAGTTAAGCATCCACGAAAAGGTAGCCATTTCTACACAATTCATCAATCCCTACAATCATCTATTAGAAGTAGGCCCATAAATTTCAGAACTAAAACCATCCCTACATTTATTATCAGACATCAACCTTATTTTTCAAGAGCTAACAATCAGAAGTACTATGTCCATTCTGAAACAGTTTGAACCCGGTTGCCGCCCTCAGTATATTCTCTAGCAATTTGGTAATTCTAGAATCGAATCAAGTTTAAAATGATACATTCAAATGGAGAAGACATTTCTATTTTCAAGGAGGCAGAACTTGAGAGTATTCAACCTAGGATAAGATTTTTTTTTAAATTTAATCAATGAATTAATATCCAAATCTTGCAGTTAGAATCTGCAAGACCATAGAGTTGATTAAAGTAAAAGTATTAAACAAAAAAAAAGATGGACTTTCAAGATAAAAATTAAGGTACCGTGTAATATAAGGCTAAAAAAGTCTATAGAGACATTTGGATATTTATCACAATCTTAGTTTTAAAAGCAATATTTCATGGTGGACTTGGGCACGTTTCAGTATAAAGAATTAGTTTCCAAACATATGTTCTATCTTTTACAAAATCATATTTTAGAAATTATATAACCAGTATAGTTAGAAAAAGGGATTTATATATCACAGATGATCAACTTCAAAGAAAAAAGTTAATATAATCTTCCAATTACAATATCTGTGAAAACTATCAAGTAACTCTAGCATTGTAATTCCATGAATAGAATCACAATGCCTAATGCTTTCAGGTAAGCTCCAAGCTGACAATGACTAAGTAATAAGTAATTACGTATTTAAGATCAATTAAATACCTATTATGATAACCTACTTTCAACAAATGTTCGTACATGTCATAATGAGCTAATCTGCACATACAAGTGAGAGATGTCAGTGTTTGTATGTCAGACTATTATTGAAACTCTAAATGTGGGTGCAGCCCAACCGAATTTTGCATGTGTACTCAATAGACCTGGGCAAGTTTTTTTAGCAAGCTATTTTTCAACCCCAATCCCCAGTATGTTTTTTTTTTTAGAGGGGGGATCAATTTAAAATGAAATGTTTTGCTGAGTAAACATTCTGAGAGCATTCTTAATGACAATGTGACGTAAAAAAATTCATGAAGTGACATCATGAAAGCATAGTATTCTAATAGTTTTTTCAATCTTTCAACAGTATTCTTTCAAGTGGATTGGTAAATTGCCACATGCAATTATTTTCACAGCATTGATATATTTCAATATATGTGCTATAAATAAAAAAAGAGTTGTTATAGGAATTTCCCCCCCCCACCCTCACTCCAAAAAAAAAAAAAAAAAAAATTCTAAAGTGTTTCATTTCTTAGTTATACATTTCATTTGTTTCACCAGGGTCTAAGAAGTTTTATAAATGATTAATTCTACTTTTTAAAGCAATTATGAGCAGGATTAATAAGCTAAAGAAGAAGTGATTAAATTTGGACCTCTCAACCAGCAAAAATTATACGAAGAGGAAAGAATAACTGATATAATGGGAAAAACTCGCCAGAATTTAAATTTACACTGACACCTAGTCGGACTCACTTTTTCAAATGAATAAGCTATAAAACCGAACATTCATACAACAAAATTGCCTGTTTGAATCAACACTTGGTTGGACTTGCTTTTTTTCTAATAAATAGGCAATAAAACCAAACAGTCACACAACAAAATTGCATGTGTATTCAAGAATAATCCCCAATGCTGTTAGCTCAAAGTAAAGTGATATGCTGTAAAGAGGGGGGGGGCTCCTTTTCCCTCCCTTTTCTCTTCAAATATTCAACCAGCATAGGCAGTTACCTCAGAAATTAATCAGATATACAGTTTCTAAGAGAAACCAGTGGCTTGCTTACCAAAAAGAATGAAGAGAAATAAGTTCAATTCCTGTCAAATGCTTCTTTTTTGCTACAAATTTTTATAATAAATCCAGCTGGTTCGCAAAATCTTTAATGGTGACAGTTAGAAAGAAAATAATTCAGAAGGATTTGAAATATGATAAATAAAACCAAAATAACATGAATACTTGTAGTTGGGAAATAAATTTTTAAAATTATATATATATATATATATATATATATATATATATATATATATATATATATATATATATATATATATATATATATATAAAAAAAGAGAGAAAGAGGGGATTATTTTCCAATCAACCATCCATATAAATGTGGTTAATCAATTATAACATAAAATAATTCACATAAACCACTTGATACTATTAAAATTTAAACAAGCATTAATAAGATACACAGTTGTAATAAAACAAACCATTGATATTTTTTAATAACCTACTGAACTAGACATCTAAATTAAGGACTTAGCAGCATGTATATTTCCAAGTAAAAATCTCAAGCTACCAAAATTCTCATGTGTAGATTCATCCCACTCTCATACCATCGCTGCCTTTATTTCTGGCCTCTTCTTCGGGATCAAAGTGTAGCATAGACCGAGGCGCAGTTACTGACACTTGCCCGTCGAATTGGCCGGATATTGGGTGTTGTGGATGGTGTCAAGACCGAGTGTGCCGGTGCCGTATGTCAGCCGATGAGGTTTTACCGAGGCTGCCACTGCTACACACATTGGAGACCTTTGGACTCGTCCTTGGACCCTCCTATTATTACTCGGCCCAGCTGCGGAGGGTCAGTTTCCCCGGAGCAGCACTGCTCCATTGCACTTAATGGAGCCGGTCTCCAGGTGGACGCTTTCATGGCAGAGGTTGCTTCGGTTGCTTAGCAAACTGAAGCCGCATCGGCTGGAGCCATTTTTGGACGGATGGTTCCTATTCTTCCCACGTTAAGCCTCGACCGTGTGTCATATTTTGCTGTGGTGGGACAGCGAATAAACACCTCATCCCACTCTGATTAATGAAGGTATTAAACTATATCTGAGAGAATTTCAACTAGGGGTATAATAATGTCACTCATGGTTGGCTTCAAGTTTTTATACACTAACTTCAAGTGGCCAACTATTGATGAATGATAATCCTGTTAAATGTTTAAAAGGTAGTTGCCAGAAATAGTGCTTTACAAAATTGAAAATAAACAGGTACGAATAGTGTTTTCCTTCCAACAGTGTTAGTATTAGTAGCATTACTTCAATTTGCATTCCATACACCTATATCTGTGGTCCCAAATTGAAAGTAGTAATTATCGGTTCATCTTAAAACAATTAAAAGCATAACTATGAGAATGAATTCCAAAATTATATCCAAGCAGTAATTATTCGAACAATTCAAGGCATTAACATACTATTGAGAAATGCACAAACAATACATGGTCAAAAACATTGCCAACATTCCTGTTGTACAAAGTAAGGAATAGGGACCACAGTACAAAATGAGAAAATGAAGCACAAGTACCCCACTCTAAGGAGGACCAACATTTTTCTAAGGGACCTAACTACAAAATACTGAAAATATAAAACCACCTTAACAGTACCAAAAAATTAAATTCTCAAATAAGCAAACACATAATGTAGAAGCACCCTTCCTCTACATGAAATCTTGAAAACTGAGAACTTGGGAGAATACTGTGTGGACAGTCATGAGCGTATACACAAACATAATGGGAGGGTGGTATCTCTCGATTGGAGAGGGAAAAAAAAAAGAAATCCACTCTAAACTTTTACAAATTCTCTTACCCATAGCTCATCCTCCCACAAGATTTCATTTAAATTTGTCAGGAACTTCTAAAGGTATGTAGATGGACCAACAGACGAAAAGTATTACACAGATTTCAATAAACTTTTGTGAATGGGAGGGCCATGAACTATAGAAGGAGTGATTAAATTTGGGGGCGAATCCAGGAATTTGTTTTCGATTGAGAGATAGTCCACACGATATCTCCAAAAGTTCCGAATGAATTTCAATTACTCTTTGTGGATGGATGTCCATGAGGAAGGGAACCAAGGATTCAATTTTGGAATGGATCCAGGAATTAGCTTTCAATTAAGTAAACGTACAGTGTTGGCAGAGGTACCCAATCTCTGGGTGCTTGCTTCATTTTATTGTTTTTTGTTATTTGATAATTCTGTTATATTTGCCTTTGACTTTTTATATTTACCTCTGCCAATGAAGTTGAAGAGGTATATGCATTATCCTGCATCCATAGGCTGGACACAATATCTCCATAAGTTCTCAATGAATTCCAATGAAATAGAGTGGAAACGTGGGCCATAGGTTAAGGAAGTCAATTCTGGGATGAACCCAATAATTTGTTTTCAATTGCAAGATATTTTATACTATTCTTCATGAAAAAAATTTTTTTTTTAATTTTTTCTTAAAGTATATCAGGAGGTATGCACACAGTGTTTTCTAGTTTCTAGTTATTTTTACCTTCCAAGTTTTATTTTTTGATAAACAGAGGAAAAACCAAGAAATTCTGCTTCTTCCAACAAGTATGCATATTAACGCGCTTGATTTTCTTTTATAGCTATTATCAATAAATAGGCTCAATGGCCCTGACTCAAGTAAGTAAACAATTGCCATCCTAAATGTACTCTCGAGTACAAAACCAAAGCAATTGATACGAGGTATAGATTCACTCATTTGTCCCGTCTCAGACTCACTTGTCGCCCCACGGCTAAATACAATGATCATGAATTTACAGGTAACTGAACAACTAATAACTGACGGCTTCAATGTTAAGTAGGTCTCGAGAGCGTTACCTATGAAGGTCAGTTTTCATCACTGAATATTGTAGGCAAATCTAAGATAGCAACCAAATCTAAATTATATAATAAACAAAGTCATGGCAGGAAAACAAAAAAACAAAAAATCATGTTAGGAGGATGAACACTGGTGCACCTTCAAGTTATCAGTTTTTTGTAACTGATCTTTCATGCATTGGTTTTTTTTATCTAATTTTATATAGCAATGTCTTTCACAATTCTGGATAGCAAAACCATGATAACATAGTTTTTGAACTAACATAAGCATCAACAGACTACTTCTACACATCAGTATTTGAAACAAATCTCGAGTAAATTAACTTTACAGTTTTAAACAAATTCATTAAAGCAGTAAGCTAATTAAATAGAACCAGAATCAATATTTCTACATAAATAAATTTTTACCTTTCAGTGACAAAAAGTTTCAAGAATGTAGCCATAGAAACAAGACAAAAATTGCAATCCACTCTCCTCTCATAAATATATGCTAATGTTTAATTAATTTAAAAAATTTTTTTTTTTTTAAAAAGCTCAAGGATATTCATATTTTAGCAATCATAGCATATAATTAGAAATGTGTGACTTTGCATACATTTTTATAAGATTTAAGTACTGTCTAGTGCTGTTGATATCTTTCAGGCTTAGATATTTTACCTCAATTTATTTCAAGTAATTTCTTCTCTAATTGCGTCTTAGTAACTGGGTCAAACAAAAATACAGAATTCTCTCATACAAAGTCCATTCAAGTTTTATATGGATACATATGGAAAGATTACATGAAGATATTTGAAAAATTTCAAAATTAGTAATTATTTTCATATTGTTCTACCAGTTTTTTTTTCAATTAAAGCTCAAGTAATACCTAGCAATGAAAGATATTTTTTATTAGCACCTTCTTCACCAACGTGCATTGACGAAAATTAGAACAATGAGGATTTACTTGTGAATATATGGCATTATGGTATTAATCACTGCAGAGGACAAAATTAAGACAAGGCACAATTTCAAAGGGAATATTACATAATTAACCTTACTTGACATTTAACAGGTAGAGTAGCAACAATGTTAATCAATGTCCTTCATCAAGAAAGTGAACTTGAACAATAATCACCACAACAAATATCTACCCAAAATTCAGATAGAATTCTAAACATGGAAAATGCAACAAGGTATGAAATACTTGAAACAGGAATACTGGAAAATTATTGCTCAAAATGATAACAGCACTAATTGATAAACATCACTTACTATAAATATTTATGTTACAGCTGCTAAAAATTATAAGTGCTGATGGCTGAAGATTCAGGTGAACTCTACAAATATTTGTACCAATATACAGTGACAAGGAATTCAGAACTTGTTTCCACAAACTAGATGGTCATTTTTATGAACAAAAATTTTAACCAGTAAAAACTATGAAAAACATTTTTCAACTAGTAACAATACATTTCTTTTAAAATAGTTATGGATATAACCTTCCATCAAACAGCATTCATAGCTAAATAATGGTTTAAATTTTCTTGGCTAATTTCCATTCAAAGTTACAGGCAGCTGAAGAAGGCTGGAGAGTACAGTGGCCCAAACAATATAACTATAACAACCAAGATGAGGACAACAGTTCAATCAGTGTACAATCATTTTCCTGGCTAGTATTATGTGTCAAAACTAAGCTTTTCAACCTTCATTATTCAAGATACCAACTTGCTCAAGTTATCTGTATGAAAGCCAGGACTGAGGAGTTAGAACCAGACATTATTTTGGGTCAGTGGAGTCAAGTCAGTAGAATGCACTGACGCCAACCATATATACTTGAATAAATAGAGTTTTCTTTCAATCGAAAATGTGTCCTAAAATCAGAAATACAGCTTATACTTAAGTCAAGAAATATACCAGTAGATGGCTCTGGATGAATATCCCAACGTTAGCACCAATATATCTAAATGAGCAATGATACTAGTTGTTAAAAGTCAATTAACTACCATCACTTGATGTGAAGTACAATGGAGATAATGTTTGCCAAACTTCAAAAAAAATAAACTGAGAATAAATATCAAACAATATACATCGAACATTGTTCGGTGTGTATCATGTAGAGATCCAAGAGAGATTAAAATGTAGAAGGTAGAAAAACTTAAGATTCCTAAACTTTAGAAAGGATTAACTTTCTATTCCAAATTTTTGAGTCAAATATGATTAAACACAGCAAAGACTCCTTAATTCATTTGGCTCATTTTTTTTCTTATGAATTCTCTTTTTATTACTTCACCATTTATAATATCGAGAGGATGTGAAATTTTCACAATCCTACCGGAAGTTAATGGTAAAAAGAAATAACACTTCAACCCAAATCATTGAAATGCAAAAAGATTTGGAGCCTAGCCAATTTTAGAGACTTTTAAACCAGTCTCGTATTACCATATTTCAGGACCAAGTAAACAAGGATTAATTAACCCTCAAATGAATGATATCAAAAACCACAAAAACATAGCTATAACTTTCAAACTCAAACAAGTTAGGGTGCCAAGAAGTAGACGATTCACATTAAAGTGATGAAATGCCTTCAATGTTCAATTCATCAATATCCATTATTATTATTATTGGATTAAGTTTTCTTACACAATATTTCATTATGTTAAAATGGGTTTCAACTTACATCTTGATTTTTGGTAGGCTTTTTATCACAACTTTGATTCCAGCCATCGTTAAAGTGAAGATTAAGAGTAGTACCATGTCTCAGACATGGAAGAAAAAAAAAAAAAAAAAAAAAAAAAAAAAAAATCAGTTGTAAGTAAGATGGAGTTTGAAAATGTGGAAATCAGTTTCCATAAAAGCATGAATTGGCGAAGTGGTTGAGGCAGTCTCATATAAACAGACCCCCTCCTTTGGCTAGAGGGTGTGAGTTTGATTACCTTGGGCTTACTCTTTATTCCCAATCATTGTTTAATCATAACCATGGAATGATAGCTAGAGTCAAGATTGTGATAAAAAGTAACTAAAAATCAAGATGAAGATAAAAACAATGAGCCTTGTATTTTACGTGCTTTCAATTAATATAAGAAATTGATAATTGGTTTAATTACAAATAGAGGAATTGGAGGGTCTATGAATTGAAGAGTCAGAATATAGTAAACATTAAAAACAGAATATGTATCAATAGGTTGGAAGAACAAATAGGAGACACTAAACTAAAACCATTAAGTAATGCTTGTAGAGAAAAATAACGTGGGTTTTACTAAGGGAAACCAAATGAGAAGACAACTACTGACTAAAGGAGAAACCACCTGTTAGGCAGTATATATACATATAAATAAATCTTAAAACATTTTTTTAAAAGGGGGGGGGGTTCAAATGTGGCATACAAACTCGAGTTAGTTGGTCATTGGCTCAGTATAGTGCCAACTCGTGATACCTAGTGAGACAATCCGACATATGCAGTAATTTTGGATTAACAGGATTTTTTTTTTTCCCCTGATATTTGCAAGCAATTCTGCCAATTTCCTTGCTTGCTGATAAAAGTGTGCAAGAACTTTTGTTCACTTCTAGGGAAAACAGCAGTTGAAACATTCAAAGTAGAAGAATTAGGAAAAGCAAATGTATCAGTGGTATCCAGGTTTCAAAACATGATGAAAGGTTATTTGAAAACCAACCACAATCTGGCCGACCTTCAACTAGGTGAATTGACAAAATGTTTGCCACACAATCAATGAAGATTGTCATCCCACTATTGATGAGATAGTTGAGGTGAGTGGTTTGTCTGGAAGTTCATGTCAGCAAATGTTGTTTGGCAAAACTGGGACTGATCTACCAAAAGGCTTCTTATTGAAATGTATGGACACACCTATAAAACAAAACCAACAAGAGAAATTGTTTGTGGAAACAAGTTTGAAATGTTCCACTGTTTTTACGTGATCAGATCGAGTCATAACAGCTAATTTCTGTGAGCTCTCTCATATATACATTAAACAGTCTCTGCTCTTCATTGCAAACTGATTCCTACTATTTTTCTCTGTAATTCTTGTCGTTAAATGCTATAATAAATAAATACAATTTGGTTATTTTACAGAAGGTAGTTACAGATATGTTATGTTCATATAAAAACTAGAATCAGAAGTTCAATGATGCATCCATTATAAAATTTAAATGCCATACACAGATCATATGACCGGAGTTGAGGATTTTCCTTGGTAAGAAGCATCATATGAAGGGGCACATTTCTACCAAGTTTCAAGTAAATCTGACTCAAAATAGCTAAGAAACAAAATCGGGACAGATGGATGGACAAACTCTCCAAGAGTGGTAAGGACGTGTCTGAAAAAAAAATAGGAAAAAAAAACTAGAAAAATCACATTGCAGGCATCAATACCAAAGTAAAATGGTCATACATTTTACTATTCTCAGAAATAGTAAGGAAACTCTTCACTTAAGACAAATCAGTTAAAAAAACTTACACACATCTGAGAAAAAGATGGCACTGAATTTTTTTTAATATCAGAACTAACTTTCTTCATTAGAGATAGAAAAAACAATTTTTATCCTTTTTTTATTTATTTATTTTTTAAACAAGTTCTATAATAAGCTTCATCAAGAAACTATAGAAGTATTTTCACTATTGAGTTTCAATGTCAACTTTAAAGAAATAGGGAAGAAAAAAAAACTCAAATGACAGTAGTGAGAAAAATTCTACACAGATTTATCACTATTTTATAAATTGTGCGCAAGTCTAATAAAAGAAATATGTAATTTGCTACAGGATGTGATTGGAATCAAAGAGAATAGAAGAAAACATTTTAACAGATGCTTTGAACTTTATTTATTCATAGCTATTTACTAGTAACTTTGATGTATTCAAATATGTACAAAAGGGATTTTCTCTTCATAGGCAATTTGAAAAACAGAAAAATACTGCAAAAATATCAGATTAGTTAATGGTTCATCTTAAAAGGAAAACATTACTATTTAGATGCTCTCAAAATATTTACAATCATCTTGAATGCTTTTTTCCATTTTGGCCAGAAAATCAAGATTTCTTGTGGGAAATTAAGCTATTTTCTTTTTTGTGTGTAGATTTTGTAATTGAACACAGACAAAATTTGTGACATATTGCATCTTATAGCCAATTATTTCAATCTTTATGATAGGTTTTCTGTATAGATGATACCATGACCCAGTAAGGACAACACACAGTAGGCAGAATATTTTGAGCCCTATATTTTCAGGATGCTCTAACAGGGAGAATAAAATAAATCCAGGTGATTTTCACTCATTAACATTGTTTCAGTGAAGGGGTTTAATTAACTATACAATTACAATATGGAACTGAACCTTTGTTCAATGATATCCACGAGAAAGAAAAAATGAGATGACAAAAAAAGGGAATCATTATTCAAAGACATTCATCGAATTGATATAGGCATCCCTAGATATAGCATGGTTACCAATATTGCAAGAATTGAAGACATTTATGACATTGTTATCGAAGATGTCCCCCAATATAACGCAGTTCGATACCCTCAATATAAGGTGGTTCATTTTAAGGCAGTCCGCACCCCAATTTAATGCAGTTATAAAATTCTTCATAGAAATAATTTGATACTGATAGAATGACTTGACATCGAGCTTAACAGTCAGTAAAGACTGCTTTTAAGCAGGTAGATATTAAATGAAGAGTATACATAGCAAAGCATGAAAAGTGGCATATAATTCCTGTAGTCTTCAACTTACACCATAAATTCCAGAATGTCTCTTTGGATTGGAAAAATAAATATATTTTCAAAATAGATTATAAAATGAACTAAGTGATTTTTGTTGAAACTTTTTTTTTCTTTTTAAATGCAATTCACAAAGACATACAATTATTAAAAGTGCTATATTCTACCCAGCAAATTGTAAGATAATGAAATATTTTCCGAATTTCAAGTTTGACATTTAAATGTTTTCGTAAAATGCAAAAAATTTGAATTAAAATATAAATATGTATTCCATCCTCGGATAGAATATCATACTTCAAAGAAAGTATTTGGAATGTTTACCCTCAGTAAGTAACGTAGTACTATGTAAAAATCATAGATAAGTTGACGAATTTATTGCAGACTTAAAGGAGTGGCTCAGGATAGAGAACATATGATAAATGATCCATGAACACGAGAATTAAATCATGGTAAACAAAAGTGATACCAACTCAAAAATAGTAATTTTTTTTAAAAAATCTAGCTAAACTGGCAACATTCAACCTAATTAATTTCAAGTTGATGACTTTAACAGTGGCAAATAAAGAATAAATATTTCTGAGAAAATACTGAAAGTATACTTTCAACATTTCATCAGTTGATTCATTCATCTTTGGATATTCTTTAGATAGGCAAGAAATGTATGAATAAATCGGAATTTTGCTTTGAGTTTGAACCTTCAAAGTATTAACCGAAGTTTTGAGATTTGATATTCAATAATGCACACTTCTGGTACCTAATCAGGTTATTGAAAGTAACAAAAAACATTTCTAAAATTTGAAAACGCAAGGTCAATTGGAGACAAGTAATGCATGTCTAAAAAAAAAAAAAAAAAAAAAAAAAAATGGGTTTTTGTTCTACACGTTGACATGAAACAATGTTTCTCAAAGGATCATTTATCTAACGATAATTTAAGAAATCTCTATCAACAAGCACCGAGATAATTCAACAACTGGCCATCATATAAAGTCAATATTTGCCAAATATGTTGGTCCATGCACTGGACATGACAGTGTCAAGTTTGAAGTCATTTAGGTCAACAGTTCTCAATATGTGGATGGGTGTTTGATTTACGATAAAAGATCAATACTGAAATGAACACATATTTCAAGACTTAAAAAAATTAAAAAAAAAAAAAAAGAAAAAAAAAGTAACATTTCCAAGTCATAGAGAATAGCATCTCATTATTTCAAGTTTAAAACTCCTGAACATTTTCAGGAAACCTGGATGCACCTCCTGAACAGGCATACCATGGTAACCTCAAATAATCATGGCTTTTTGTCTTATTCTATGTTTGATCTGTGAAGGACAAAAAAGCTTATTACTTACTACATAGTGTCTGTTACATAAGTCTAATTCAATACTGGAAGTTCCCTTTCCAAGAGACTAAGCGTTTTGAAATCATATCTCAATAACCCAAATGTTCTTTATAGCCATGATTGCGGTTCTAAAAATAAAACACTGCATTAGGTTTCAGCAAGATTATATTTCAATACAATCAAGCGAATAGCATGATTAATCAAAAAATAAGATCTTTGTATTAATTCCCAAATTTGAAGCAAAAAGTTGCCTAATGCTCAAAGGTCACCACGTATAGACAAAAACAAAAGATTGTCAAAATATCAATACATGAATATTATTGAACACCTAAGAATTATAGTCAAAAGCTGAAATAAACAATATTATCAGTTAACATAAATTTTTCTGACTGGCTTTCAAATATTCAAGTGGATATAAGATGACACTTGAAGTATCCAAATAATCCCCAAAGATATATGAAAATTGAGCTAAAACCATGAAATTCAGATTGATATCAGGCCTTATGCACAGATATACAGTAAGTACTTTCATTTAAGATGATTATGAGACAACTAATAGTTTGTAGAATGATTTCAGAGAAGCAGTGTAAAAGTATCCAGAGAGGAAAGGAGGAGTAAACAAAAATCTATAATTTTTAAAGCTTGCCCACTAATAAAAAGGTAAAAATGGTATGGTCCCTAAAAAGAAGTGCAGTCCTTCCAACAAGGCAAGTAGCATTGCCCCCCCACCCAATATTCTAATGACTGAGGTCCAAAATTACAAGCATTAAGCATCAATTTATTTCAATACAATTCAAAACATAACCATTGAGAAATGTTCAACAGTATCTTGTCAAAACATTGCTGACATTCCTGTTGTACAACATTAGGGGTAAGGTAATTTGGGATCACAGTTATTGGGTCATGAAATGCAAAAATAATGTAATACTACTAGCTCTGCAGGAGGGACCACACTACTTTTTAGGGAATGTACCAATTAACTTCTGTAATAAATAACTGAAAATTCAAAGTATACGTATACCTTGAATAGTGCACTTAATTAGTTAAAAAAGAAAAAATGTTCTACTCTGTTCAAGGTTTTTCATAATCGACTTGATTTTTATTTTGAGCTAATACTTGTTCACCATAATTTGTACAGCAATACCTATTGAAGGCAGTGCTGTGTAGACTTGAATGAAGCTGCTTATAAATCATCTACACCATTTCAACTGATGAATACATTTTCATCAAATAATTCACTCAAATATTCCATTAGAGACTAAGACTTATCTATGGACTACCTTGCTGGTCTCTCATTGGATTTTTCACATACTCTAACTTTGCTAATAAGACAGGAAGAAAATACACATATCCTTTCAAGTTTTAGCTAATGTGACACTAACAGAATGCCAAATGATGTTGCTATCATGATGGATAGAGTCAGTGAGTAATAAGTGTCCTAGTTTGGCACTATGTAAGATAATTTGACAATGACTTCTTTCTTTACCTCTGCCAATGAAGTTGGAAGAGGTACAAGTATTCACCAGTGTTCTTTGTGAATTTTTCACTACATTTTTGAGTAGGGGAAATCCAGATTTCATTTTAGAGTGCAACAGTAGAACATGCACTGCTTTCCTTCAGATATATTTTAATCATTTTACAACAAGTTGCTTCTAGGACAATCTATTTTTGTCAGCAGAAACTTTACCCCAGAGAATTCACACTTATAGCAATAAATCAGTGAACTATGAAAATTGACAATTTAGTAATACCCAAATGTCGACCTGGCTTCTCAATTTCTGATTCTTCTCACCTATAATATATTAAAATACTAAATATGATCTTTGAAATATGAGAATTCAAAGAACAATTCAATTAAAAAGTTTTCTAACACAAGATCACTTCGATTAAAACATTTCACTTGTTAACAATAAATTCTGTAGAAAAAAAAAATACCCTACACAAAACAAACAAATACCAAAGCTTTAACACATCTTCGAAAGAATTTTGTAACTTTCATTTAACTTTTAGGGCAAAGGCCCAAAAAGTTGACCAAGTGATTTTAAAAGATTTGTTCTGACACCAGTCAGTAAATGATGCAAGACTGTGAAGATATAGCATGATACAACTATTTTATACATGGTAATTACATTTGTTACTTAACCACACACACACATTATATATATATATATATATATATATATATATATATATATATAGACAGAGAGAGAGATAGATAGATAGAGAAATAGATAGAGAGAGAGAGCATTTACATCAATATTAAGAAAATAATGGTTATATCTATCGTTTCAATAATGCAGCTGGAATAATACCAAAAACATATTCGAAATAAATTCCTAGTAAAATGCATGCTGAAAAATAGAATGCAGAAGTTACTGAAATCTTAGGAATAATTAGAATGATTTATGGAACCTAGCAAAATAATATTTTGAGTAACTTTAAATGTTAAATAAAAACTTATATACTTTAATAATGAACAATAACATTGTGATTTTCTTGGTTCACTGTCCATAACACTTGGCTCTTTCACTCAGGGATTGAAAATTTTGCTGATAAAAATAAGTCCTATCCATTTCAACCTATGCACCCTTCCCAGTGAAGGAAAAAAAAAAAAGAAAAAAAGCTAATCTGGCTTGCAATAGTCAGTTCAATCTTTATTGAATCTCCCACTATTGATGGTCAGATACCGAGCAATGCTAAATTGATTCACATAGAAAAAATACAGATCAGGACAGGTCGTATAGTACTGATCAGTAAGCTAATCTTGCTGGTCATTGTTAGTGGGTTCAATCCTCATTGGATCTCCCTGTGTGGGCGATCATGCTAAGGCAACGTCTATTCAATAATGAACAATGTGATTTTCTTCATACACTGTCAGTAATGGACTTTTCAACTGAAATGAAGTCACTTTTTTTTCTCAAAAAAGCAGTTACAGAAAAAAAAAAAAGTTTCTAGATAGTGCTCAATGGTGTACTCACGCAAATTTTCCAGGTTGTAACCCCCAAAATGTGTCTACACACACACACACACACACACAAAGAGAAGAATCTGTAGCCCACTTGATCGGTTGGGTGGGCTATTGGTGAGACTATGGGGATTCAATATAAGACTTCATTTAATAGCAACTCTATTCATCCCTCCAAAGCTGTCTTCAGACTATGAAAAAAAAGATACGAAGGATAAGTTATATAAAAAATGAGTGTCACCAATATTGATTAATCATCCAAGTGTTATTCCATCAGAAATCTCTTGAAATTATTAGAACAGAATCTAGCTAAATATACAAAATATTGTAGTTAAATATACTAAAAATAATGACATTTTACATGAAAACTTATAAAATGATCTCAAAGGGTTAATGTATTAATTTCTTCAAATTATTGAGAAGAGAGAAATCCAAGAAAAGGTCAAAAAGCTCTGATGATTCTCAAAGACAGTCAAGAATAACATCAACAATCATGGCTCTTTTCATTGAAACAAAAAGGAACATAAAATGTTACCATCGATGAATTGATATAAATTCAAATGGAGGAAACTTGTATAATAATTAAGAAAAAAAAAAAAAAAAAAAAAAAACAGATTATTACCACCACTGCCTAAAAGTGAATCACTGTGACCAAATTAATTCAATTTTCTCACAATCTCTCTCCCCACTCTCAGAAGGTTCTCCGCCACCAAAGACTTTACTAACCTAACTGGCTCTTCAGATAGTCAGTGATACTAAGTTACATAGAGCAATGCATGACTCAACAAGTCAAAGGCACCGACCAACTGGAGTTGACATTTTCATGGAAACAAATGTTAAATCCAGAAGGACAGAAAAAAGGTTGAGTTTTTATTTTTCTTTAAAATTAAAATTTAATCATATACTCAATCATACTCTAATTCCAAACAAGCTCTTCCACAAATGCCTAAATATCATAAATGCTACATGGTAAAATGAAAGTGTCCATTTCACAATGGATCATTATTGTAAATCGAGCAACCACTAAAACAAGTGAAATAAAGACGGATCTAAGAAAAAACAAAAAAGAAATGAAAAACCTGTTTTTAGAAGGTGGTTACACAGAAAAATCTTTAAGGCTCTAAGCCAGAGAGAGGAAAGTTACCAGGAGCACTGAAATGAACAAGGACAAACAGACTGACAAGTAAAAAGGGAAGAATACCTCTAGCCAATGTTCTTTGGTCAGGTCGATGATCATGGCAATTCAATCTTGATTTTTAAAAAAAACCTTGAGAAAACATATTTTTAGATACCTTCTTTGACAAAAAGGAAAAAAAAAGTGTACAGTCTGTTTTGATACACAAGACATTCTTGGATTTGATACATTTTGAAAATATTAAAACAATGTTTTGGCCTTTGATAGTGTAGACAGAAATTCTCTGGAAGCTGCTAGGTCACTATGGTATGCCTGACAAGATCATCTTAATTCAGTGCACGTACAAGTTAATGTCCAGCAAGGTCATACACAAGGGATAGCTGTCAAAGCACTTCAACGTCAGGACTACAGTCCATCAAGGATGTCGGCCATCACCGTTGCTCTTCTGATTGACTGGATTATAACTCGATCTGGACATCACAGTTGATCTGGCACTCCTGGCATCAACTAAGACAGATCTCATCATCAACAAAGACAAGATCATAAGGATGAGGAGCATAAGCAAGAGGCCTGTTACAATAGCAAGAGAGCCCCCCAAAAGTACCAAGTGAGAGCAGTCAACATACTAGGAGGAGCGGATGGAGATGTGAGAGCAATAGTAGGCAAAGCAAGAATCGCTTTCCAGATCTTCAGGAAGGTTTGGACCCCAAAAGAGACAAGATCATCCACCAAACTGAGGATATTCAACACTAATGTAAAAGCTGTGCTCCCCTTACAAAACAGAAACAAGAAGAATAACAAAAGCCACACTCCATATAAACTTCAGACATTTATCAACAGCTGTCAGTGAAGAATCTTCAATATTCATTGGCCAGAGAAAATCTACAATGAAGAATTGTGGAGGAGAACAAACCAGGAACCAATCGCCACACAGATCCTGGGAAGGGAGTGGGGTTAGATTATCCACGCCCCCAGGAAGCCTTCCAGCAACATCAGTTAGACAGGCCTTGACCTCATACCAACAGAGGAAGGGCGAGGTGTAGAAACACTAGAAAGAATAGTGAAGATAAAAACAAACTTTTGTAAGGATATGGAGAAGACTGCCCAGAGCCAAGAGCGTTGACCAAGTGTGGTAGACGGCACATGTTCCTCATGGGGCAAAAGGGCTTGTCAACTTAAAACAATGTTCAAAAAATCAAGTTCACACTATAATCAAGAGAGTATATTAGATACATAAACTAATTTGAACTACTGGAAGAGATCAACAGAAGAGAGCCTTCTATTACAGATATTACATGGAGAGGGTCACAAAAATGAATTGTCAGAAACATCATGACTACAACACAGATGAGAAGAAAATAAAATTAAAAAAATTAACCTCAAACTCTTTGTATTTCAATGGCAATGGACAGGCCATGTTGTAAGAATGAAAGACAACTGATGGACATCATAACTCATAACATGGATCCCCAGAGATCATATGCGAAACAAAGACAGACAGAATACAATTTGGAGAGATGAATTAGACAAATTCAGAAAATACTGGCTCCGCAGGTCTATGTCCAATGACGGACATTACAAGACTGATGATGATGATGATTTTTAGGTCATACTAACAGCTGCCCACATCAGAGTGTATGAGAGAATGTCAATGCTAGAGTGTACTCAGGACAGCCTGGGGTTTATTATGCAGACTTGCCTAGACCATCAAGTATTTTAAATTTCAATGCCTAGTCACTGGAAGATGCAAATCCACATCCATAATTCTTCAGTTTTGAGAACAATCAATCCTTCAGCTTATTGGGGGGGGGGTCTGTTTACAATGTACACAGAACTACCCAGAGTGGGTGATAACCAGGTTATCAGCTTCTCTATTCTTCATCTTATTATAAGAGACATTCATCATATAATCAGTACTAGAATGACTATTTGGTGAACTTAATTATGGGCACTATCAAAAGCAAAAATACATGAATATATCCATACCACAGCTACATGAACCATAGCCAGCATGAGTACCAGAACTAATCTAAAGAAAAAAAAAAGAAAAAAAAATTGGTGTGACCAGGAGTGTCCACATCTATAGCCTATTTGGCTGGTTGGTCAGAAGGGCCATTAATGGGGCACAATGGTGATTTGATATGCCTTTTTTTGCTTGCTATCTTTACTATAATTTATCATTAAAATAATTTTTTTAAATGAAATACACCCATTTTCATGCTTAAAGCAGTTTTTTCAAACTTGCAGTCAAATAATGAAATTGGAAAAGAGCATGAAATAAATCATAAAATAACTTTCAAATTGAAATCTAAATTGGAGTTAAAAATCTACATGGTTCATGAAATAATCGTCAATAAATGCTGGCAAGGCAATTGACTGTTTACATTCACATTTATGGCAATTGTATGAGCCTTTAAAACTATTCAAGTGCTGACATCATCATCCGACTTTCAACCTTACAAAATTCTACAACTGGAAGACAAAAAGTGAAAATTTTCTTCTTTTTTTTCAGTTAGTGTGATTGCAATTTCATACAATTTGCCAGTGAAGAACAGCCAGTTTATAGAGAATGAGATATTTTGATAACTTTCAGCCATTTTCGATTTTTCATGTTTTTTTTTTCTCCTCCAGAAGTTTGAGCAAATGGAGTATCAACGCTAATGGACTGTTGACTACAGAGCGATATTTCAATGAAGATACCTAAAATGAGTAACCATGCTAAATCTTTCGTTAATAAAATTTGTTTTATAAATAAGACAGATTTCAGAAACAATAACTGGGAGGTAATTGTGGTTGAAATTTGTTAACACTTTGAAAAAGTGGTGTAAATGTGGTACTTCTCATTAAATAAATTTAGCCTGTTTTGTTTTGCTTTTTGAATTGACAAAATGATTAAAAGTTATCAGAATTTCTTATTCAGCAATAAACAGGCTGTCCTATACAGACAAACTGAAAAATTGAAGTTGAAATGACACACACACACACACACACACACAAAAAAAAAAAAAAAAAAAAAAAAGTAAAATTTCCCCTATTGTTTTCAGGGTTGGAAGTGTGTGATGTATGATGAAGTCACCTCTTCACTATTCTTACCAGAAAAAGAAAGGTTTGCGCCTCTACTCACTGATCATACATATGATAAGGATGTAGAATGGGTCGACTGAAAAGTTGTGTTGACAAAATCAAAGACCAAATCCAATCGTCCAAACATTCGGAAAAATAACGAGTATCGCAACAACAAGAAAATTTTTGCCTGATTAAAAGCACCAAGGAGAGTTTTTCCTGGCCGAAGTCATTGTCAGGAGAAATGATTGTCCATGGATTCTCCCAAAAATCTATTCACTTCTTCCTTACCCCATTGCCCATCCTTCCACAAAATTCAATTTGAATTCATAGAGAACTTTCGGAGATATCGTACGGACACACAGACACGACCGAATACATACCTCTTCAAATTCGTTGGCAGAGGTAAAAGATAGTTTGGCACTTGTTCAAGAAAGGGTTCTCAACCCCTCCTGGCCTCTTTAAAATCGGGAAAAAAAAAAAAAATTTTACAGCAGTAATTTTTGTGCTTTCCCCACAAGACTCTTTAGGCAGCTTCGAAAAAAAGATGACCTTTTAAATGTTTTAGGAGTTCTGTTTACAATGTAACTATAAAAGTGGGCACATACTTTTCGCCATTTTCACGGAAGTAGGGCTCCCACGATAATCTCCCTTTTGGTTTGAAAAATGGCGCAAAATTGAAAATAAATTCTGTCATAATGTAGGGAAGGTGGTCCCGATTGTAAATTGTAAAGTTCCACACACACACACACACGCTCACTATGTTAAAACAAATATAAAGGAATATGAGAATCAGTGGGGGGGATTAAAATCATTGTCATTACTTTGGAAAAGAAAAGTTTTATTTGAACGGCGTTTTTAACAACGACAGAGCGAGGGTGTGAAGCTTCATAATTGGGACCACCTTCCCGATATGGTACCCAACCCTCCAAAATGTGAATTGAGATACCTCTCATGAAAGCAGTACTTTCGTCCCCACCTCCGTAAAATGGCGGAAAGTATTTATTCACTTTTTCGTTTTAGTTACGTTGTAAACAGAAACACTCTCCTGAAAAACTTTTAATAAACGATATATTTCCTGGGTGCCTCAGAGTACTACGGATTGAATGCACAAGAAAAATACAGATGAAAACTAGTTTTCGATCTTTACAGGGACAGAATCTGAAATCCCTTAAAAAAAACTTGACTAGTATTTTTTTTTCTATCTCTGTAGTAAAATTCACACTTCTATCGACCTTCCGTCATCAATTTTATAACTAATCCAATAGTTGTGTAGACAAAAGAATGCATGATTGATGTAACAAGTTTTATAGATAAATATTAGTCAAAAGAGCAAATCCCACGTACAGAAATAGTAGTAAAAATAGTCAAGTTCTGAAATGGATTAAAATGCCAAAGAAAGAAAGACTTTTTAGGGACACAGAGAAAATGGCCGCCATGCCACGTGACATGGCTACAGATGGCCGGAGAAACTGTGGTACAAAAAAAAAATCATTATCTAGTTATATGGAACACAATGATCTTTGTCACCTGAAGTGAGCATTTAAGTTAATATCACCAACTGATATTTTTCATAAATGAAAAGATTTTCCCCGGTAACGAGTTTTGCTTCCTTTAGTATTTAGCAATACCGAAGTTTAGTTCGCAGCTCCTTTATCCAGTAAATAGGGAAAAAAGTGTTTTTAACTAATATCAGAATTAACAGAACACAGTATCACCAACTTCCATGACTACATAGAGTAAACAATTATTAACAAAGAAGAAAAAAAGGGCAACTAAATAAACAGAGCATGTTTTCAGAGAAAAATGCATAGAGCATAAAAATTGTACATGGCTGAATGATCAGTTGAAAAAAGGGGAGAGTATTGTTGTTTTTTTTAATTATTATTGTTGAGGGGTGCTAATATAGAGAGGAAAATGACAGGTTACCACCAACATTAGTTGCTTTGCATGTTACAAAGAGGATAGATAAGAAATAGACGAGCTCCAGTTATTTCTCTTTCTCACTCCAACCAAAGCAATGTCACGTGGTACACAGGATATTGAGATACGGCAATATTGTCTCTACTTGATTCCACATCTTTATGGAATAAGGTATCTAGAATCAAGTAGAGACAATATTGCCGTATCTCAATATCCTGTGTACCACGTGACATTGCTTTGGTTGGAGTGAGAAAGAGAAATAACTGGAGCTCATCTATTATATACAGATTATAGTGAATGAATGCAATGATTTAATTGTTTTATCGGAGATTAGATTTGTCTCGTCACAACATCATCATCAGTCTTTTTGCGACCGTCGTTGGACATAGACCTTCCCCAGGATTTGCCACATTTCCCTATCATGGGCGTCACGGAGCCAGTACTTCCTGAACTTGTCTAGCTCGTCTCTCCATCTAACATTTTGCCGGCCTCGGTTGTGCATGTGGTCTCGGGGGATCCATGTTGTGAAGCGTGATGTCCATCGATTGTCTGCCATTCTTGCAACATGGCCAGTCCACCGCCATTTGAGATTTTTAATGGATTCTATGATGTCCCTAACTCTCGTCTTTTCTTGGATGTACCGTGCTGTTTTGTGGTCTCTCCATGTGAGGCCCAGCATTATTCTTTCATGTGCACGTTGCATGGTTCTCAGCTTACGGGTCTGTCTCTTGGTTAAGTTCCATGTTTCAGCTCCATAAGTGACTATTGGGAGGATGCATTGGTTATACACCCTTCTCTTTAGGATTAATGAGATCTTAATATTTTTGAAAGTTGAGCTTGCTCTGCCAAAGGCTTGCCATCCTAGTGTGATTCTTCGCTTGATTTCTTCTTCTTTTGAGGGTCTCATGGAGATTCGTTGTCCTAGGTAGATGTAGTGGTCTATTTTCTCGAGTTGTGTGTCCTCGATTTTGATCTTAGTGTTTTTATCTCCAATGTGGTTGTTGCACATGCAATGCTTCTTATCAGTGAGGGTTATAGTATATCAAACTGAAACAGGTGGAAAGTTGTGTGGTTGATTCGCGTACAAAAATAATTTTAAAAAAAACTGATGTATCGTTTTAGATGAAATATAGGAGAAAATTTTGGGCACCATCAGTGGGGGTCTAGTAGGAATGTGACTGTGGTCCTTTAGTTCAAGATCAAAGCGTAGCATCTGTTCTTCATACATCAACGAAATAGAATAAGCTTCTCGTTTTCAATTTCAAAAACGTTGACTGTACTTTTGGCACAATGTAAGGAAGATGGTCCCGACTGAAAATTGTAAAGTTTCACACCCGCACCCATTCTATGTTAAAAACGGTGCACTAATAAAAAATAAAAGAAATAATGAAAGAAAAACAATTATTACATGTTCAAAAGGTTGAGACCCTTTCTCTTACAAACGAAGTTCTGAAGAGGTGTTTTTCTTTTTCAATTGTAAGGTGCTTTTCCGATCCAAGACCCTACAACGGACACTTACTGACATGTAAAGGTCCCCGCCAGAGGAAAAAGACTGAAATTTTCCAACGCTTTCAACTCAGATGTTCATTACTACAGGGAATTTGTCAGTTTTGGAAAAAAAATTGATTTTTCATGGGTTCAGAAGAGGCTCTATTTACAATACATTGTAATGCGAAACTGAGAACGTACTTTCCGCCATTTTCGCGGAAGTAAAGCCTCCAAGTGTGCAGTTCGTAAACTTCCGTTTTTGGAGATGTGAACAGACATGGATTCTCCGGTCTTAGGAATAAGAAGGCTCCTCAGCCAAAGTATCCATCAATTATTTTCAGTGTTATCTAGTCTTCATAGTTAAATCTCCCAGTACTTAATTTCGATAAGTTGGCAGAAAGTCAGTGCAGACATAGAACATCTTCGTAAAACCTGAAAAATCATTTTTTCAAAATATCAACAAATTTCCAGATAGTCCTAGGGTGTAATGGATTGAAAGCAGAAAATATTTTCTTCTATGAGAAGTGTGTTCGTAAAGAAACGAATCAGCCTGACCCGTTTACAATAACGGGGGTGCTACGGCATATAGTAATTTTGTGAAGTGACGACAATAACTTCTGTTTTTGTCAATGGAAGAAATTTCAAATTAAGTTAAAATTCATGAGGAAAAAAATGAAATACAGTCATAACATATGAAATTGAAAATGGAAATTTAATGATAAAATTACCCTTTTTTTTGTCACACAAAAAACTCCATTGTCTTAAGATAATGACCGATGAAACTCTGATGCTAAATATAAATTAAACACTATTTCCCGTCAGTAGTAAGAAACTACAACTTTGAAGTATTATTTCCTTTGTAAAGCATTGATACATCTTTTTCGCAAAATTTTCAATTTGAGAATTGATTTGATATGGTTCGTACAAATTTAGACGTTTTTTTGTTAATGGATGCTTAATGATAATTGCACCCTTACTTTCTATCCGTCGTACAATAATCATGCTGTTCAAGCAAGAAAAGTTTCGTTTCGTCTTAGTGGAACCGTTTGATTTTAGCGAAGAGATCGAGAGAGCAACCTTCACAACTTACAGAATCCATGCTGATAGATGGATAAGGAACTAACCAAATTTGTAAAAAGAAATTAAAATGAATTACTAAAAAGTAAAAAGGAACTAAGGGAAGTAACCGGAATACTCCAGGATTCGTAGTTTCGTAAGAAAGACGGAAAATAAGGGTCCAGTTAGTAATAATATTTCCACACATTGTTCGTATATATAACTAAAAGAATTCTTCCTAATATGAATTTAGTCGTATTTCGGGGTTATCCGAATAACCAAATTAAATGAGATGAGAAAAAGGATTACTTGTTTGAGGGGTCCAGGGTAATTATATATCTAAGTGGCGTAAATTCGCCATTTTCATACAGACGGCGTGAACTATTTTTCATTGGCGAAACTACCATCACGGTAATAATGGCAAGTTTGATGCTTTCATTAGTTCCGTAATTGACTTATAGACGTGGTAGTTAAATACTGAAACTTGAGTGCACAATAAAGTTTTCAATGAACACATTTCAAAATGGTAAAAATTATTAACGCCGCTTCAATATATTAGGTACACATAGTGACCTAGTTTACGCCACTACTATGTATTTATATATATATATATATATATTTATATATAGATAGATACAAATACACTCTTTTATAATAATTATTTGATAAGACTGCAAATTGAAACATTCTCAAAAATTCTGTGATAAAATAACAGGCGTGGCGGGATAATTGAATAATTAAAAAATATTCAAAAAAGAAAAAAAAAAAAAAGAGAGTTAAATGAGATTGGAACTATTGAAATATTTCTGATGGAAAAAGAGCAGGAATTGTTGGACTACATTAAGAAAAAAAGGCATTTCCTAAATATAAAATAAAGGGGTTCGAGAATCCAGTGGTTACTGATTAATGTAAGTGAAGTCCAAGTTTGGAATAAAATAAATCATAAGATGATTTTTAGTTCTATAAAAACAGAGACAAGTGTTTAAAATCAAGGTTTTGGGTAGGTTATTCACATAAAGAAACTGTCTTGCTCCAGTGTACAGAAAGATGAACCTTTTTTTTTTTCTTTAATCAACGACTCTCATTCCAACATTTTTACCCTCCAAAAATCTGATAATTTATAACTTGGACGTAATTTTTCTAAGTAATAAATGATTTCAAGATAAAATAAGTCAACTAATAGAAAATAGATCAAGATTTTAGTATTGATACCCAAGTTGATCCTGAACGCGATTTAAATCTAATCTGTAAAAATTAATTACACAAATACATTCAATAAAAAAAGATGAAATAAATAACAGATGGTAACTTCTTCCTATACGTATAAAAGGAACATTGAAATACAGTTAAATCCAGCTAGGTGAGAAAGATGATAATTCTTTTTAAAAAAAGCATAGTAATGAATGAAACTCACAAAGGCATTTGTAAAAATTAAGGAAATCAGGCAGAAAACAAACAACAATTTTTGTCTCGAATATGAAGATGGGGATATTTCATCAAAGTGTTGTACGGCGGGGGTGGAACTTAATGAAAATTTCGATGCAGGAAAAGGATGTACAAAGGTGTATAAGAAGACAAAGAAGACGGTATCCTGACGAACTTTCATCAGATTTACAAATATACACCTTTTTTTTTCTCTTTCCTCTTTTTTTTAAATATCCGATATTGGAAAATAATAACTGCTCCAACGACAGACTGTCTACATGGTCAGGCAGCCGCCATTCAGTATTATTATGGATGTTGTCAACTATGAATAATAAATCCAGTGCAAGTTTTTCTCCTTTGTTTTTAATCCTTTTTCTGTTTTGCTGTTTGGTAAAGTATTTATGAATATATATCTATAACTATATATAGATATAAACAGACAGAAAGATATACATAGAGAGAGATAAATTTCTAGGATTTGTTTTGTTTTCCTTTCCTTTCCTTTTTTTGTTTGTTTGATTCTTGGTATTTTCCTTATTTATAAAAAGAATAAGAACTTACAAAGATCCTGGTAGTAATAATAGAATGATGGAAGTCAGCGTGTCCACAATCTGAAATCAAGGTATCCACATATTAACTGAAAGATTTCTTATTTTTTGTACACTTTTTAGTGAGAGAAATGGTCCTATACAATGGCGGAGACTCGAGGTTGGCTCCACTTACTTCTACTCTCGTCTTCCTCTGAATTAAGGTGTTTCTCCCTCCTACCTCCTCGTTATTTTCTCCTCGTACCGTTCCTATACCGCGTTTTTTGACGACTTGCTTGCTAGATGTTTATTCGTCCCTTCTCCTAACCGCCGCTTCAGTACATCGGGCCTGTTCAGGCTTTTATATTCACGTATTTTTTATTTTTTTTTTTTATAACAATTTTCGTTTTTCTTAATTCTCTAAAGATTATTTTATTATACATCTAATTTTAATTTATACACTTATTTTCCCATTTGTTCAATCAGTACACTACACTACACACTATGCAATTTTTTGAGACTGTGTAGTTGAACACACTCACACCAACAATAAACCCAGGAATTGTAGTTGTCTTTCTTGTTATATTTTATGTCATTTACAACTTCGACTACGCTACGTTTATTAAATACTTTCCAAACTTGATCTCTTTCTAAAATCTGATCAAAATGTTTGTGCCATTTTTTTTAAATGTTCATTAAGCACCAGTAAATGGACGCTAATTAATTATGAATGATTTCAAATTGACAAACAAAAACAGGGGAAAGAACAGTTATATATAATTTACTCAATATTTCTAGATGCAAAATACAAACATCTGAAAAGGTCTTTTTCTATCTGTGAAATTTGAACCTACATTTTTTTTTCAAACTACTTCCCAAATTTTTTGAATTTTAATTCGATTCAAGTTGTGAGCTGAAACTCTGGAAGACAGACTGGAGAAAATAAGACGTTAACTAACAACACAAGTATTTATTCGTGAGGATTTCGTTCGAGAGGCAAGGTTGCACTTAAGTTTAGTGCACAACAACCTCATCTTCCATCGAACTAAGATGAATGATGCGTATGAATACAATAAAGTTCATTGTGCCCTTTGAGCTCATGAGGCCATAACCTTTAACCTCTGCCCCACTCTATTTGATGACGTCATTTGAGTCATTGAATGCTTCACAGCGAGACGCGCGGTTCACAAGTTGAAAAGGTCAACTGAGCTTAGGCATTATATTAAAAAAAATGCTTTCGGATCTTGACTGATTTGCTTTTGGGGTAAGAAAAATATTAATGCGTGTTCAGCCGAAGTCATTTTAGTCATTGAAGAAATGATTTTGTGCCAAACTATCACTAAATCACCAGTAGTACTATACTTTCTCCTGCGTTGCGTTGGTTTATATTTTCAACGAAACGACTTTTATTGAAACGGAGGGCTAAAGTCTGATTGTTCAAGTTTTAACTCACTAACAATTGATTCGTTTTTCTATTTTATTGCAATTCGACGCTCAACTCCATCAGATTAATATTAAGTGTTCGGCAAGTTTTAGAATTTGGTTATTATTACCTTTCCTGTTTCAAAATGGCCATCCGGTGGAACTGCAGAGTTGGTGTTTTTAGGGTTAGCATTTTATGGTTAGGGTTATTCGGGTGGCATTCATTTTTCCTGACTCTTGGATTCCCGACTCATCATTTGTCAGATACCGATTGGTCGACTTATCAGTTGGTTGACTCGCCGACTCTGAATTCTCCGAAATATGAAGACAATTTGTGGCCTTCCTTTCATACTTTATCATTTACAAATTCAACGGTTTACTTTTTCTTTTCTAAAATTGATGCAATTGGGGGTATGTTTAAAACTTATGAAAAAAAGTGTATCTGTTGTGGAATTTATAAATGTACTATTCATTTACGATAAAATTTAGTCCTTACACTATATATCGTGTAAAAGATTTGTGAAGAAAAAAAAGGTATTTCATGTTTGTTAATTGGTATTATTTACAACTAAATTGATTTCATTTTCACTCACTATCATGGATTTGGATAAGATTAAATGATTGTATTATAAGAATTGGCGAAAATTTATGGAGTGAAGCAGTAACATGAAAAAAACTTATGTATTCACTTGCCTTCTTATGATGAATTATCTGGCAGTGGTCATTTTGAAACGAGAAAGGTCACAAGTACCGAAAGGTTTATTTAATTCACAGGGTAGTAATAATCTTTATCTACTTTTTACGACTTAATCCCCGTGAAAAACAAATCAAAATGGCGTTGACAAAAGCAATTACTACCAATTTGAATCTATTTGGCGTCCCCAGACCCGAAAGATGGTTGGATGGTTTGTCAGGCTTAGTCTTCGGAGGTCATGATTGTGGGAGGTACAGGAGATTGAAGTATAGAAGGGAGAGGAAGGGGGAAAGCGCTGTCTCTATAATTGCTATGGTTTAAAAAAACAATTAGTTTAAATTAAAGTGAGTGTACAATTTTTATCAATAATTTTCCTTGAGTGTGTGGTTATTTTATTTGATAAGTTGACTTTGAATGAACACATATAACAATTTTAGCTTTTAATGTTCTTTTACTGTTGTTTACATAAGTAGAACCGGCTGACCGATCAGAGAGCGTCTTATATAGAGATGTGTGGACCAAAGATGAGTAAACTTCTGCAAGTGGATTAATAATTTGCATTATTTCTATTAATATTCGGACCATCCTCATCTTGGTTGTTTTTCATACAACGTTTAGGCCGTTGCACTCTACAGCCTTCATCAGGTATCATCACATGGACACATAGCGTAGTGGTTACAGCATCAGACAAATTACTGCAAAGTAATCTGATGGTTCTAGGTTCAATCCTAGTGTGAGACAATATAATAATACTACTAATTCTAAGAGAGGAGTACGGTCAATATACCCCTGTCGGATAAATAAAGGGTTCGGATCATTACTACCCCACACCTACCAGATGATACTTGATGAAGGCCGTAGAGTGCAACAGCCGAAACGTTGTATGAAAAACAACAAAGATGAGGATGGTCCGAATATTAATAGAAATAATAATGATACCTCATCTCAAAAATTCAGAGATATACTAATAATTTACAATTATTCAAAACGTTACAATATCGCATCTAAAAATGTTGGCTGTAATGTCTACGTTTTACTTTATCCTCAGATTTGTCTTTTTAACTATGTATCATTGTTAGGGTGCAGGCGACTTTTTACCACCAAGGGCGTATATTCAGGGTGTGCTATGTGTGCACTGGACAGTCATCAAAGAATTCATAAATATCAAAACTCTTAACGATGAGTTTTAAATTAAGTACCTTGATTAAGCAAACCAAAGTTATCTCCCCTACACGTGAATACTGTTAGTCGTGCTCTGAGATCATAGCACGACTAACGGCTATTGATACCACTATTTGAAAAATATGGGAGAAAGGGTAAATGATGCTTACCCTAGGCGAGGAGGGGAGATTCAAATCTAACCTGAGGCTTATTCTTTATTTCCTGATCAACGCTATTTGCTCATTGCCGGGGCGTGGTAATCGACCCGAACAAAAAATTGCAGTAAAAAGCAGCTAATGAATTAATACGAAGGGTAAAATGTTGTCATAAGACATTTAAAAACAATAATCATTTCTTTTTTTTTTCAATTCATAAAATCTAGTTGTTCATCCGAGAAAAAATGAAAATTTTCAACAGTGATGACTAGTAGCCAGCCGTTGTCGAATTCTATGAGCAACTTCCCTTGGGCAAGTACCATCCAAAAGCTGTGATCAGATTCTCACCTACTTTCCTCCTTCAAGTGTTCCAGCCGACTGATCTCGATCACTCTTACCCCCACCCCCTGCAGCTGTTCGGCCATAATTGGGTGCGTCCACGACGCTAGGAAATACAGTAACTTTTAACTTGTTAATCTTTTTAGCATTATCGGTTGACCTCTCACCTGACGAAAAAAGTGGAGATGGAGAAAAATGTAAAGGTTGCTTAGCTTTTTATTTTCCTTACCTTCATCCATTGTTCTTGGCTACGGCCAAATGAGAGGAAACTAAACCTTGAGGTGAGAAAATTACTTGTCCTACTACATAGAAAATAATGGAAGGTAGAAGATAATAAGAACCATGAGTTCAACGAAGTGTTCACCGTCCATGTTAGTAATAGCAGGAGGAGGAGGAGGAGGAGGAGTCAATTGATTCTCAGACTTGTAAAATACAGCGATATGGAAATATTTGGCAAATATCATTTCCAACAAAAATTCGTGAATAGTCAATTTCGGCGTTAGGGGGCTATTTTGGGCTTTCATGCAGACCGTGGATATTTTTTCATAACACCATTAGATGTTGGTTAAAAAAAACTGATCGGAATAAGTATTACACCTTTTAATGAATTCTTGCCTTTTAATGAAATCACGCCTTTTTATGACATCATTCATTTGAATGAATTCACAACTCTTCTTTCCTTCCTTCCTATTTCTGTTGTTCATCATAATTAGGGTCTACCGACCGACCGACCGACTGAAAAGCGTCTTATAGATATGCATGGACACATCTAAATACTATTTTTTTCTCTCGTTTTTCATTACTTCTTTGTTTATTCAGTCTTTGTTGCTGTCTTGACCGCTTTTTTTTTCTTTCTTCACACTTTGACGACGTCGAATTGCGAAGTGAAAAAAAATTTTTTAATTTTTTTTTTTTTTTAGAGCGGGTGTTATTAATTCCTTTTTTTGCCGTTCATCCTCCACAGCCGGTTCACCTTTGCATGACCCCCGCCCCCACTTCCATGACGTATTTAGAATACAGACCTAAGGGAGAGAGCAGCCGAACCTTTCTCCTCTTTGTTGAAGTAGAAAAAACCCTGCAATTAGTACAAAGGGTTTAACCCTTTCATTACTAGTCACTACTTTTGTTTTCATTTTCAGCGATGGAGATGGGTTTTGGGAACAAGGTAGACAGTAAGACTTGGTTTGGGGAATAAGGTACACCGTAATGTTTTAATTAGCAGACATTGAACATTTTTTAAATAGTGATTGAGAAGTAGTTATACTACATCATACCTAGTGTTACCAACGCAAAAAGTGTTTTTCGCACTAGATTGACGACTAAAACATATTTGAAAGAAGATATACATAATTGAACCCCACTCTCAAATGGCCAAAACATACCAAAAAGATGCTAATAATGTTGAAAAATGGCAAAAATCTTCGAGCATGTCCGTTCTAATTTAGAGGTTTTTCGAATTGTCAAAACAAGAAACGCACCAGATTTAGCGCGAAAAGTGCTAGATTAGCAACACTAATCCCCCCCCCCGTTACCCCCCCTATTTCCATCACTTTTGAGATGCTGGCTAAGTTGAGTTGTGTGGATGCTAAGAAGGAGTGCATTTTCTACAGAGCTAGTTGTATTGATTTAATTCTGTATACTTCGTTGACCCCTCACGTTCATACTAACTCGGTCGAATGCGTGTGGAAGCACCGAAAAAAAAAAACAACACACGGCTGTGTCGGGAGTGCATTCTTCTATGTTACAGTGACATAGATGAATTCATGTGGCGACATTAATATGGTTGTGCACGCAGTGCCACTCCAGACCATATATTGTTGAAAATTTCTCAATAGTATGTCACCCCTTGAATTGTGCTAAAATAAAATGGAATTCATTTTCAATAGATGTAATAAATCGGACGACAAAAAAATGTAATCCTATTGGTAAGCAGCGCTAAATTGCAGATTTTATTGATGTATTTACCTGTTTTTCTTTCATTTACTTCATCTTATCACTGTTTTTAAACATTAAGCGAGCATGTCTGTGAAACCTGACAATTTACAATCGGAACCACCTTCCCTAGACGGACAGAAAGTTTATTCACTACATCGCAATCACATATTTCCAAAATCAGCTAAGTTTAAATGTTTATTTGAAATGTTCAATTTTTCATACTCAGTGACTCGCAATTGATTATTTTTACAGCAAAATTGATAAAATGAATGGGTAGATAGATGGAAATCAGATGTTCTTTAATTTGTTTCTCTTCTGATTGATTAAGTTTTTTTTTTCTACGTCAAGTGCAATAAACACCTCAATGATGCAACAACTGTTTACGTATTCGTATCCTTGATAAAGAGGGGAGAGTAAGAGCCGACGTCCTTACAGCTGGGGAGAGGAAGAGAGAGAGAGAGAAATTGAAACACGACCTCCTCAAAAAGACCCATGTTCCAATCATCAACCAACAGCCAACAGCCAATGTAGCGGTCACAAAAATATGGTAATTCTAGAAATGAGTTTGAATCATCTCAAATGGGTCAGCATCTAACTTGCTAAAAACTTGCCTAGGTCTCTCGGGGGTACTCGCAGAAAACTTAATGAGATTATGACAAGTGTGTTTTGCCGTAAGTCGAACGGACCTTTGGTGAATTTATAATAAGATCGTGACACCTTCAGTTGTTCTACAATAAATTAATAATTACTGCTTGTAATTCGAGAACATAGACATTGGAGAGCGGGGTGCGAAAGTAAAGCAATACCACCATCTCTGTTGGAAGGGCTGCATTTTTTATAGGACACATAACTTGTACTGGGATGTTTTCCTAAGCTAGGCACAGCCGGGTGGATTTTATGTCTCCAGACTAAAATTTTGTATTTGAAGGCATGGCAGACGATAGATTTAGTCAATTCGAAAGCACCTCACTAATTCTTTCCCCCTTTCTACAACATAATAGTAATAAAATTGTACCGGCGTACACCCAGACACATGATATACAATCTTATATATCTTCATCTCTTGAAGTAGATATATATATATACAGTAGTGCTTGAAAAGCGGAGTGAGAGAATGCAGGACTATCTACTCTCGGGAGCTAACAGGGGGGGGGGCTTCAAGCAGGAGAAATTTGGTAGCCAATTTCAGATGCATTTCAAGGCCGAATGGGATGAGAATATAGACATGTACTGGCTAATTTTTCTCATCGGTGAATTGTTCAAAAAGAGAATTTTAGTAGTATATAGATTATGGGATAACACTGTAACCCCTCCCCAATAGGAGTAAGGGAACGCCGTTTTCACAGAACTCTACACCACTCGGTATCTTATTCAGTATGAACTGGCAGAATGCGAACTTGCAATCGAAATCACAAACAAACGACAAAAAAAAGAAACAAGCAAGCAAAATTTTCCCCATGCAAAACTAGTATGACAATATTCGCTTAGAAACGGAAGTCAGTTGATGACGTCAGCAATTAGTATAGCACTTCATTTAGGATATATAAAAATATGTTTTGTTTTCTCTTGTTTATGTTCAACTAGAATGAATCTGGATTTTTAAGAATTTGCACATAACAATAAGTACCAGAGATTACTCGGTAAATAGCATTTAATAGTTATCTTCCTTGGAAAATGTTGCAGACAGACAATATAGCCAATCACGTAGCGTATTATAAAGGTAGATTATTTCATTTAGTTATTTTAACTGAATTATGTATAATTGTTTTCATTTGTCGATATTATCAATTTTTATTCGTGTTTTCAGTCTGATTTTATTATCTTAATTATAATTCGTATCTAATTCTTTATTTGTATTCATGTTGTTTGCAACCTATTTTTCCGACTCTATTCCTCCTATGTAATTCTATGATCATGATAGTTTAAATGAAGGAGTGATTTAATTATTCTCGATTTGTTGACTATATTGCACTAATATAAGAAATACCTGATGAGTTGATTCGCACTCACGATCGATCACCAATCGAATTTCGTCACATTCTTTGAGTCCAATCGGCGATGAATATATCGGCGATTAAATTTGACATTCGTGTTCTTACGGCCTTAAAAAAAACCGTCTGCGATCCAATTGTAGCGTAGCGATATGATTGAGTCAGACGTCGTAGCCAATGATGAGGAGAGAAAGAATTTTGCATCATTTAATTTTACAACTAAATTTTTTTTTAAAATTGTCTCATTTTGATCGAATAAGAAAATTAAAATGAATTGTTGGCGTTTTTGTTTCATCATGAATTAATTTTGCGTATAGTATATCTAAAATATTGTTTGACGAATGAGCATACCGAGAGAATAGGGTTTTGTTAGTTTGATAACACAAAAATGGATTTACGAGAAGGGTAAAGACGGTATTTGAAAGTAGAAAACATTACGTGGGAAATTTTTTCTTTTCATTTTCGAATATTCGACTTTCTTAACCACTTTTTTGTAGAAAAAAAATTTTCGATGAAGTTATCCTCGTTTAGAATAAATTAAATTGTATTAAATTTCGATTAAATTATAATTGTATTTTCATTTACTTTCATTTATGCATTATGGTCTTGAGACGCCAAAGGCGAGTCGTGGCGACATTGAATATTAAGCGTCTCCGTCACCGATTAAAGATACAAATACAAATATTTCACGAAAAGCGACCTGCATTCGACATTTGGTTCAATCGGCGATAGATTGATCGAATCGTAGTGAGACCCAAGCTTAGCTGTAATATAATCGATCTGAATAGATGAAGCTTAAAATAACATGGTGTTAAAGATAATTTGTCTGTATGTCTCAAAACGGCCCAAAAATTGGCCGTATTGATTTAAAAAAAAAAATACCCAGAGAAATTTTTGTGTTAACTAATGAAATCAATTCGACATGCTGAAGGGACCTTCAGGGAGTAAAAATAACTGGGGTAGATATTCCATATCCGTTGCAAAAAATGTTACCGCCATTTTTCATGATGTCAGATTTTTGCTGTGATGCTCAAGTTAGAAAGAAATTTATCAAATATGGGTATATTGTATATCGTTGTCAGTGAAATGATGAGTAAAGTTTACAGAAGAACTATATGCCTCATAGCAAGTCACTTTGAGCTATTAACAATCAAATGCCATAAACCCTAGTTCTCTGTCTGTCTGCATGATATTTATAAAAGTTATCAATGAATTTCAATGAACTAAACAATTATCTTCCTCATGCCATAGCTATCTGCCCACACGGGTGTTTCATCTTGAAACAAGGGTCTAGCATGTCCAAATGGTTTGAATTAGTCAATTCTGAAATTCCTTCGAAGCCCTATTATAGCACCAGGACTAAAAGGGTTCCATTAGGGATGGGTAACTCTGGAACACTGTCAGCCCTCATGGGTATTTTATTCTAAATCAACATGGCTAAATTTGGTGCTGTTTCGAGACATACACATTTTCTGTTTTGACAAGGACACCACAGCAAAAATCCACCATTATGAAAAATGGCGCTAACTCTTTTTGCAACATATCGGTAATATCAACCCAAATTATTTTTTTATTCACAGAAGGTCCCTCCAGCATGTCCAATTGGTTTCATTGGTCAACTCAAAAATTCCTATGGAGTCCTATTACAGCGACAGGATTATGTGCGATCCACGTGCATAAATCCTTGTACAGCCTTACTGCATACTTAGTTCTAAAAAAAAAACAAAAAAAACTTACATCAATCATTTTCCCCAAAAAGAGCAGCATGTCCGAGAAAATGCGAACCAGATGCAATCCTAGTAATAAATAAATAAAAAAAATTAAAAAAAAAACTATCTTAAATCTTTCTCTTAACCGGCAAAATAATTCCTAGCGTCCTCCGTCATTTGCACCAGTTCTGAGAAAAGTGAACGGCGGCTTCCAACCAGATTTAGTTTCGTGCTTTTGAAATGATTCCTGCAGCAACTACAAAACCCTAAATGCTACACAATGTCTTGTATTTTTTTAACCCAAATTTCTTCCTTTTTCACCATTCACGCCCCTCTTCCCACGTATTCCTTTTTAAGATCACGTCTTCCAGCGGTGTATCTAACCAAGCTCTCTCGCTTTGCACACCCGTGATCTCGATGAAAGTACTTTTTTTTTTCCTCGTTTCATCGCACAATTTTTACCGCTGCACTTTCCGCTTTAACGCTCCTTCAACTCACGCTTGGATCTTCGAAGAAGTAGGCTTATATCATCATTTCATCCATTGCCTTACCATTTCCCTCCACTCTAACTATATATATTTTTCGCAAATTTTAATTTTGATTTGGTTCTAGCTGTGCAGCAGCACGAATGAGAAAACGTTAACTGTGATAACGTAGTACTAGTGAGTAAAGAAGGGTCTAAAAACAAATAAAAAAGAAGAGGAGAGAGAGAGAGAGAGAGAGAGAGAGAGATTTTTCAAAAACTGGTGGCAAACGCAGTGAAGCGGAGGGAGGATTTCAAAACAGTGGAATAGCCACCATCCACAGCGTAACTACTATGTAATTATGTAATAATAATAAGGATTGTTGTTGGAAGGGAAGTGGGACGCGCACGTGTTACCAGTGACCTAGGTGCAAGCAGGGCGAGACACGTGATACGTCACACGTGGATTGATTTCTGGCCGCACGCCAAATAAACGTTGTTTACCTACAAAAAAAAAGGGGAAAAGTTGTTTTTTTCCCTTTCTTTACAACCGTTACTATCTTCATCTTTCTTCTCTTACTTTTTTTTCTTTTTTTTTTTTTTTTTACATTCAACATTGTATACTGCAAACATCAGTCGCGATGACGACTGCTATCATAAGTGCTAAATTTCAGTATTCCCTTGTATGGAAGAAATGCAATCATCTATCTGATCAACAATAATATTATCATCAAGAGCTTACGTACTGTCTATAGTTTCGAGAGACGGGTCATTAACCTTTCAAAGTGTTTTTCGGACGATTTAACCTCTTCTTGCTGTTCGTGGCGTTAACACGGCGTGTCGGCTGATCCATTGTACAGCCTTCTTCGGATGCACTACCCGAATGTGATGTTAGTATTTCTATTATTATCCGGACTATCCTCATCTTGGTTGTTTTTCATACAACGTTTCGGCTGTTGTACTCTACGGCCTCCATCAGGTATCATCTGGTAGGTGTGGGGAAGTAACGATCCGAACCCGACGGGGGTATATTGACCGCACTCCCCTCTTAGCATTAGTAGTATTATTATTGTCTCACACTGGGATTGAACCTAGAACCATTAGATTACTTGCGATAATTCTGTCTGATTCTATAACCACTACGCTATGTGTCCAAAATTTCAGAGAAACGGTGATGTTAGTCGACAGAATTGTTTGTCTCTGTGAGGAAATTCAGATTATAGACGACAGGGAACGCGTTTTGAAACTGGGAAATGCATTTGCTAAGCGCATCGGGAGGCCTTTGGACTCGTCCTTAGGCTCTCCGATCATTACTCGGCCCAGCTTTCGCAGGTAACTGCGTCGGCTGGAGCCATTTTTTGGCGGTAAGGTACTATTTCTTCCCACGTTAAGCCCGACCTTGTGTCACATATTGCTGCGGTGGGACAGTGATTAAATAGACTTACGTAAACATGTCGATAGGGTGTAAAAGTCAGACAAGTGCAGAGTTCAACCTGATGTGGCCTCTGCTCCATTCAACAGGGACAAGGTATGGAAATCCAGACGGAACAATGAGAGGAAAAGATATCACCCGAATGTTATAACGTTGCTACCATTGGATAAACATATTTAACATCCTCACATTCGCGTAATTCAACCAAAGAAGGTTGTTGAATGGATTGGCTGAAACGTTGTGCTAACATCATCAAGGAAAGGACTTCAATCGTCGGAAAAAAACAATCGCTTATTATTGTGTTTAGCACCGGGGCTGGCGCCCAAAATGACACTTAGAATTCACGCCCATGGTTGTATAACGACAATATTTTTTAGTTTAAAGGGCACCCCTCGGACCTTTGCGTCGTAGACAATCGCCTACGTTCGCTTGATAGACGAACCAACTAAGTTTAGCACACTGCAAAAACGTTGACAATGATAACAAGATAATGTACAACGACAACAACAGATGTATGAGGATTTTTGTGCCTACGTGGGTGGGGAAATATGAGATCTCTACTTACAAGATTGAATCTTTTAAAAAGTTATAATTCAAATTTACTCACATAACGAAACCTACATTTTTAATATAGGCTCTTTTTATATTGAACTACATGCCATTGTTTTCCAGCTGTGGTACCTAGATATCAGCATTTGGGGGCAGTTGCCCCCGGCGCCGAGATCTACACGTCGCCTGTCATGTTTCTGAGACAGCAGGACTTTCCAAGTACAAATGGAAAGATGATAAAAAATGAATTATCAGTCTAAGAAAATCTCTTAATGTGAAGTCAGATTTATCAGGAATATCTGACAGATACACGCTGTTGCGGTGAAATCGAGAAGAACCGTTGGCAAAAGAAAACCCCATAAGCGACGACAGTGTCAAACCAGTTTGATGAGATAGGGTGCTCACAATGACTGGCTCATGAGAGAGAAGGTAAGCAGATAATAAATCAATAGAGAACCCTTGGACCGGTCCTGTGTTCCAGATACTGTTTATACGTCGGACAATTAATTGTCAAACGCTTCAAGAACCTTGGCAGTCATGTAGCAAACACTTGCTCAATGTAAGAGGAACTGGCTGCTCTCATTCAAGCAACATCGTTTGCTTTTGGGAGATTGCGTCATAGATTAATTGATTTTACATGTCTGAACCATTGATACCCAAATTAAAATAAACAATCTATGTGCACTAAAGTACGGTTGTCGAAATCTCGTGTGTCGACTATTGAGCGGCGAAAACTAAGCAGGGACAAATGGGCGTGAGATAATTGAGCGGGATCACAATCATAATTATTCTGTCGAAAAATTTTTAAAAAATGTAAAACATAACCGTGTTTTATTTGTTCGAATTGAAAAAGGACTCAATATATTTACTGAAATATGTTTTGGCTTTTGTTGCTCCTGTTTGGTTGGAACTGGTGTCGCTGTTATGTAGTAAGGACAACTTGTCACTTTGTGACTGGATGAAATGGACATTTCTTAAACAACCAGACCTGATACTATACTTCAAAGTTCAGCTTGCCCGGGTCACCAAGAATTCCATGACCACTCCTGAACTCTGGTTTCGCCCCAGGGGGTTGGTCTTAAAATTAGTATTTATTATCATGTTTATCAATGGTGGCAACAGGTCAACCGCGCCCCACTGGTTTATCAATGGTAGCGAAAGGTCAACCACGCTCCACTGAAAATTGTTAAACATGTGCCCTAACAAGAGCAAAATAATTTAACAGTTATTCTTCGTCTTGTATGTTTTATGTCTTATTCTGATTTTTAACTGTATTCTTTTTTAAATAGGATACTGTTATACACAAGCTTGTTCTTTCAGTTGTATTCAAAACAAAATATTCAATAGTTCAGAAAATAAGGATGGGTGCAGTCAAGTAAAGTAGAGTCAATTTTCTCGGAATAACGTTACTTCAATTTCCTTCTCAGAATAACGTTACTTCAATTTCCTTCTCGGAATAAGGTTATTTCGATTTTCTTCTCGGAATAATTTTACTTCAATTTTCTTCAACTTGGACACTTCTCTTTCGGGGTATATACTTGTAGCCTTCACTTACAATGATTTAGTTTATTTAATCCTGCCTCTAATATCCAATCTGATTTAGTTTAATCCCGTCCTTAAATTCAATATAATTTTGTATTCATTCTTACAATTTATTATATTGGAGTATGCTTTACATCCTTATAAATTTAGGTGTATTTCTATATAGGTGCATTAAAGCCTTTTTGCCCTACCGTAATTGATTCTGTCGATGGTTGGTTCTGCTGGCAAAATGTTTTGTAAAAATGCCAAAAATGATTACCATTTTTACCCTAAGATGTGATTTAAAAAAATAATTCTATGACATAAAGGAAAAAAATGAAAAGAACAGCATTCCTAACAAAGTTAAAAAGATGTCTGTCTCTCTTTGACCACTCTGTATTCGGGACATTTAATGCCTCACAAACGCTGTTGACTTTTTTGAATCTGGTCTTGATAAAAATTTCTGCCATTCTACGTCGCAGTTAAAAAGCATTAAAAGTATATAAATTTAGAATATCAGATCAGGTAAAAATCCTGCTTAATCTTCTTAGTTGTTTTTTTTAATCGCAACCTAAACTATTTAAATCAATGTATAAAGTAAATCACACACACACACACACACACATATATATATACATTATTTTTTTTCACACACATATGTATACATATATATACATATATATAATGAATCAAATAGAAGTCCTGAAAAGGTGCTACATATATATATATATATATATATATATATATATATATACATATATATATATATATATATATATACATATATATATATATTAAGTACCTTTTCTATTTTTCTATATAAATATATATATATATATATTTTGTTATTGTTTTTTGAAGGTCAATTCATTCATGCATGAAGAGTGCTCAATATCGGGGATAGAGCATACGTAAATAGCTGTACATAGAAAATTCAATTCTTGGCGATGACTCCGAGTTTTATGCCAGTGATACAATCGTCACACTGTCTACAACTCCTGAAAAGGTGCTATATATATATATATATATATATATATATATATATATATATATAATTAGAACCTTTTCCCATTTCATATATATATATATATATATATATATATATATATATATATATATATATATATATATATATATATATATATATATATATACATAAAGAGCGAGATAGATAGCGAATCAAATAGAAGTCAGTGGATTGAATGATTGGGCAATTCGAACAAGATGGTCAAATTTTCGGGTAAAAAATGAATGCAATGCGAACAAAAAAATTTTACATGAAGGAAGGGGAAGGGTTAAGTGAATGGTATTGTTTTGATCTTTCATCCAATCACAAAATGCCAAGTATCCTTTGCTACGTACAGCATAACAGCGACACCAATTCAACCGAACAGGCAACAAACCAAACCATATATACATATATATGTTCCAGTGAAATTCGTCATACAAAATATATTTGAAGTTTGTCACGTATATAAAAACATTATTTTCTTATTTTCGATATTATCATTGTGTGATTGAAAACACAAATATAAATATAGTTCCGTCAATTGCCCTACGCTCAATTGTACCCACCACGCTCAACAGTCGGCTAACCTTTTAGACCAGTGGAGGGAACCAGTAGATAAACATTAAGAATGGATACAATTGACCCATCTCACTTGCGAAAAAATCGACGTGAGAAGAATTTATAAATAGCAGAGAAAAGGGAACAGATGAAGGAGAAAGAAGACACTACAATAATTCCATTGAAGAACTTTTTAAAGTTACAATAAATTTTGCATATATTTCCTGTCTAAATGTTTAAATGAGTCATACTCTTTTCAGGTACTGGACACACACACACACACACACACACATATATATATATATATATATATATATATATATATATATATATATATATATAGAGAGAGAGAGAGAGAGAGAGAGAGAGAGAGAGAGAGAGAGAGAGAGAGAGAGAGAGAGAGAGAGAGAGAGAGAGAGACCGAGATTGTGGAAATGAAAGATCTGAGAACAAGTGAGTTACTTCTCAAAAATGTTTATTATCATAAAGATAGACTTGATGCATTTCGCTGCATTTTCGTTAAAGAAGCATTTATCAATGCAAAAAAAAAAACTGCAGCAAAAAATGCTGCCGTTCGCATTTCTGGATGCAATACTGAACTAGAGAAAAGGGATGTATAACAATTCTAGCGTTGCTTGTTTATATCTATTTATATATACCTGACTCATGATGGATCAAATATTATTTTGATGTTCATGAAAACTGTTTCTCTAAGTGATCTTTTATGGCCATTTTTGCAATGGACAACGTCTTTGTGCCAGACTAAACAAAGCTTAATAGTTAATTACCGTGCTTTGCTCATTCTTTGCACAAGCATGTGGAACCCAGTAATAACAGAGCTCACCAATCAGTAGTAATGATCTACAAGGCCAGTTTGTTAAACGGTCCACCATGGCTAGAGTACGGGTTAGTAAATAATCACACATAGGCATAATTTATATGCATACTATACATTGGGACACCCAGTGAGGCTCGAAGCCAATTGTATTCATCTGCAAGGCTATCTTTCTAACCATTCCGTCGCATGGCGAGGCGCCTACAGACATTTCTGTTGAATCAACAATTTTCTGTGACATCTGGTAAAAAACGAATCCGTGCTGACAAATTTTTTTTTGAATGCAAGAGGGAACGGTGGGGCTTAAATGTGGGTAGATAAGCATTTCGTGCTCCGCGGGGGCTCACTTTTATCGGTCAAGAAATTAAATAAACAATAATAGTCCTGCCGAGTACCATCAGCATGATAACTGCAGTCATAAAACTCAATGCATGGAATGAATGAAAACGAAGAAATTATTATCTACTGGTTTTGAGTACCCGACGTTGCCTGGGAGAGAAAACCTAGCTCACTTCTGTTCTGAACAAAAACAAATCATGAGATTTGTCACTCATTTTTTAATCATGTGAAGATAGAGTTCTTTTTGCAAAATGATTGCGAATGGTCGTAGTACAGGCGGAAAGTAATTGTCTTGTTCAACATTATAGTAAGTAGAACGGCCACACCCATCCCAAACATGAAAGAAAAAAAACCTTTTCATTCAAAACTGACACTAAGTAATGAATGTCTGGTTGGAAAGAGGAAAAATTAAATCGGGGGAAAAAATTAATGATACCCCTTCTTTGGCTTTCATTGGTAAACGGAATTTACCCCCAAGCAAGTAAATGAATTAAAATAGAAAGCATGGAGAGAGGTAGAGAGCTAGACAGAGAGAGAGAGAGAGAGAGAGAGAGAGAGAGAGAGAGAGTCAGTCAGTCAGTCAGTCAGTCAGTCAGTCGGTTAGTACACTTGAAGAATGGATAGATAGTGCGTGAAGCTGATCACAGCTTTGGCTATTACTTTCTCAAGTGAAGTTGCAAATAGAATTTGACAACGGGTGGCTATGTTACTACCACTTGACACTGTTGAAGATTTACCGTGAACACGAGGAAAACCGTCAAAAAATCGTCAAAGATTAATTTTATCGTAAGAAATGGTTTTGTCATTCATGAAATGAATAAACGACGAAAAATCCTGGTATAAGAATTAAAATTTTTGTTGCATAGAACTGATTGGCTAGAGAGTGGCCTCTGGTGCCCTCGAGTGATCTCGATGGTTAGCCTATGTGGGAAATCAATTTTCATTGATTCTCCATGCAAAATATCAGGTCAATCAGCCGTGTAGTTTTAGCGGAGAAGAGACACGAATAAACAAACGTAGACTCAAATACTAGTATACATACCTATCAAACATTTCCTATTTGGTTAATAGAGTTTACAGAAGAAGTCTTTAATTAACTTAATTTTTCTTTTTTCAGACCGCCCCAATCATATTGGGCTGCGCGTTTCAATCTTACTAACACGGTCGTTTGCATTGTTAGCCTATAACCTTACTAATATCTCTTGTCATGTAAATAAGGAGTCTGGACATTCTGCTATTGTCAGAATGAACACTAAACAGTATTCATATCTAGCAAGTATTTCTTTCATCTTAATTTTAGTTGCTTTTCATCGCACCTTGTCAGACCAGTTTACGGCGGTTAAGGAACAGCGAGACTCGAACTCACGTCACTTTTACCTCAGGGAGTCTGCCTACCGACTGAGCAATTAGAAGATCAACTCTAAACCTTAAACCCATCCCTTTTCTCATGATCAAAAGCAACTGAAATTAAGATAAAAAAATTGATAACGGTTAAATGAAAAATTCAAATATAAATCCGTAGAATGAATGACGATTGAACAATAAGGACAAGAGAATCGAATCTCCAAGTGAAAATCAATGCAATACGAATAAAAGTTATCTGTACAAAGGAAGTGGAAGCGTTAATTGGATAGTGTTATTTTGATCTTTCAGGTCTGATTGTTTGGAGGATGTGTCCATTCCATTTAGTCACGAAGTGCCAAACGTTCCTTTACTACACACTGCATACCAGCGACACAAGTTTCAACGCAACGGGCAAGCACAATAAACATTTCAGTGGAAAAAAAAGCCCTTTTAATCAATTCATAACACAAAATATCAATCAATACTCCGTAGCGTCGTATATAAAGTTTTTGATATTCGACGCTACGTACTATGTTATATGATTTATACCTTTTGAGGAGACATTACACTTTTTAGAGACTCTGTATGACTTGAAGGGCGACGTCAAAACAAAGATTAACCGATATTACTTGTTTTAGTAGTAAAAATTGTCCCAAGATATAACATTTTTCATTAGAAAAGTATCATTTATTCTATTACTGTAAATTGACAAAAAAAATCAAATTATTACTTATTCTATACTGCGAGTGACATGGTACGAAATGAGTCGTAATAAAACCTTTATCCATTCAAATTCACAAAAAATCACAAAATAGAATTACTTAATTAGTACTAATTCAATTGAAATATTCATACTACAGAGTTGACATTTTTTATTGATGCCTTCTGACCGATCACCAAAAAGTACATTTCATTTGTGACACTGTATCCAATGTAGCTAGACAACATTTACAATTTACTCACTTATTCGGACTTCTGTCCTTGTCTTGGTTCATTTCTCGAACACAACGCTCTGACTGTTGTACTTTACTGTCATCGTCAGGTGATAAATGGGTGTATTTTTGACTATCGAGACGGGGATAGGCGTCTCGGCGATGGTATGGTGTTACCATTTCTCTCAGATTAATGACACGAGTGATCTGCCTCTCTTATAAACCGAAATGGCGGTATTATCAAAATGGCGGTCATTACGAAGCTGTCGTGTCCGACGAAGATGGTTTTTGCCCCTGAAAAAGACCCCCACCTCCACTCACATGGCACCAATTCCAGTCAAATATAGATTTTTTCATGACAGTTATGACAAACGACAGTGTTTGGGACCGAAAATCAACCCCATCCGAAATTAGACCGTGGGATGCTCACGTTCCAAGCGATAAGAAATACACCCATTCAGCACCTGAAGACGACCGAAACTTTGTGTTTAAGAAATGAGCCAAGAAGAGTACAAAAACCTGAACAAAACTTTACATAATGATATTCCGTGATCAAAGAAATTCAGATAGAAATTCACAATTCACTTCATTAAAATATTTAATTTATTCACCCGACTTTCCTTCGAAAACATCAATGCATGTGAAACAAAAATAGCATAATAAACTTAGGTATGATTTTAATCGTTAACATTTACTTCATTAAAATGCAACATATTTCATTAAAAAATGATTTATAGGTATTATTATAGAATAGATTAGATTGATTAAAATATTACTTATTTTATCAAAAAATGTCACTTATTTTACTAAAACATAACTTATTTCATTACAATGAATTAAATAAAAATTGTAGTTATTTTATTGAAAAAAAAATTCCCTATGACTTTTTTTCTTATCCATAAACCGAAGTTATGACTTTTCTTCCAATGACGTTTTTTCTTACCGCACGATATCACACATTTACTCTTATACACATTGCAAACGAATTTTCTTGTGTATTTTTCATGATTTGAATGAATATGACGGAAAATAAGTGCCCAGTTTAGCACTAGTTACAATATACATCGTAAATAGATTCCTACTTCAAAAACCTTTAAAATATTTTCAATAAATTAAAAAAATTCGGAATAATGGTTTGAAGATCTAATGAATTGAAAGTACCTAAAATCGATAGAAAAAGAAAATTGTTTTTTAAAGAACTGAGTTGCGTGTAAAACCGAACCTTGACCCAAATATACATTAACCTCCGAAAATGAACATCGTTAAACCGAATCTTTACCGAAAATCAGTAAATATTACAAAATTGTACATTAACGTTACCATATTTTAATATAGAGAAAAAAAAACGTTTTAAGAATCCACTGTACAGTCGTAGACAACGAAGACGAAAAAAGCAGCTGAATGTACTTCAAATTGTGAAATAGAGCCCCCACCCCTATATCAGAAGTCATGTGTACTTAAAAATACAGGCGAGGTTCCTACGGTTAATGTTATCAAATATTTGATACCCCTTCTACTACTATGTTTCTTATTCATTCAGCCATGTTGAGAAGGGTAACGGTTATCCTTCTAACCCAGTCCAACCCCAAGATACTGTCTGACTTTCCTATTTTTTTTTTTCAGTTCTTCATCCTATTGCTTTTGTCTAATCTTGTGTTTAATTATTTTTTTTTACTCCGCACCCCCCCTCCACCTGTACCTCGATTTTGCACTCATCTCCACCCTAACATTATCAACGCCTCCACCAATCTCCTTTCAACTCCTTCGACTTCCCACTTTGCCTCCCTTTCGGTTCAAATCTAGCTCCCCAAATTATCTTTCCTCTCCCCTTGATATCGGCACTTATTTTCCCTTCGCCCACAATTCAGATGTTCCCTGCATTTTTTTTTCTATTTCCTTCCCCCCACAAGGCTTATATTTCTATCTCTCTCACGTTTAAACTAAACACATTCCCCTGCTGTTACGCCGACGAAAACGTCGTCGACAGTATTGGATTCTTAATACTACTGCTGCTGATGACCTACTTCGTCTTTTTTTTTTTGCCGCGCTTAAATCTGTGCTCTCCAGAGACTCTTTCACTACTTAGTACTGCTTTGCTTCAACTTCTCTAAGCATCTTCGACTTTTTGTTGTTGCCAAGGAGACAAAACTAATAATTCGTCGTGCCTTTCTAGCTTAGACGTAAACAGATAGCCACAGAAAACATTCACAAGGGCATACATATTAATTTGCTCACACACGTGGAGGACTCGGTTAAGATATATACCCATACATGCGAACGAACAAGAAAAGAAATATATCATGCGGGTGCTAATTGATGTTGAGAAATTCTGTGGCAATAAAAATTGAAACACATGCACGAGTACGGGGCCCTGAAAGACATGAACTTACACGGGATACGGACAAAACCCCACCGGAAAAAATCCCTTAGGACAAAGAACCCTGGACAATATCCACACAGAAAAAAAAACACATAGAAAAAATGGAACAGAATTTGTTTGATATTTTCAACAATTTTTTCACTAATCCATTTTGATAGTATATCTTACTATCACTGTTCTCATTCGGGGGGGGGGGGCACGCGTTTAGAACCCCCCCCCCAAAAAAAAAACAAAGCAGAAACTAAACATTAATCTTTATTTTCATACTTGTTAGGCAGTTGATTTTACATGTTTGGGGTATGGTTTCAGCATACAATACAATTAATGAAAACCAAGATAATATTGTTTCGTCTTGTGTTTAAAAAAATCCAATTAAAGGTTGTTTTTTTTTTTTTTTTTGTTTTCCTAATTCAAAATCCCTCCAGAGATCTTTTTTAGTTGGCATAAAGAAGAGAAAAAAAAAAGCATGGTATCATCTGGCTTATTCTATTCCAATTTATTTGAATCTTTACATATGTCAACGAAATGACGTCAAAATTATTGATTTATCGATTAAAAGTTGAATTCTTCTTTGTAATTAATGAAAATTCGTTTACAATTTTTGTGATAATTTCAACTTTTCTTTTTTTTTCCAAAATGAAGAAAAACTTGGGAACCCATTTTTCTCAAATTCTAATTACGTTTTAAAATAGGGTGTCGAAGATTTCTTAAGTTACATGATTATGCCTAGTATTTATCTGATCAACACGTTCTATGATTATTATTTTTGGGGGGGGGGCATTTGTATGTGTTTGGGAGCATATATATATATATATATATATATATATATATATATATATATATATTGCTCTGTGGTTGTAAGGCAATTCGATGGAATGATCGCAGTAACATGGCAATGTGGAAGTGAAAGATTTAAACTGGTGTGTTAGAATTTACTGATTGCATTTCGCTGTGTTCTCTCAGCGTCTTCATAAGCACTTTTGCAATGCAGAAAAACTTACTAATGTTCCCCTCCTCTTCAGCAGCTAACTCTTGTATCCTGCTTGTATTGCTACAGTTTTTCTGCATCGCAAAAAAGTGCTTCTGAAGACGCTAATGGAAAACTGCGAAATGCATCGAGCCTCATGAGCCTTACCTTTATGATTATGAAAAAAGGAGATGTAGCACACTTTTTTCTAAAATTTTCAACTTCTTCATAGTCAAATTACCTCCACCTACACACACACATACACACACACACACACACACACACATATATATATATAAGCTATGCAGTTAGGTTGAAATGAAATCTAACTAATTTTAGCTATTTTTATGGAACCATCTGATCAGGGATTAGCACAAATATTAATAAATATTGATTATTTGAATGAAAAATTGAATCGATAAATATGTTGAAATAGTAGGCTATTGATACTTTTCAACCATCAAAGATATTTGGCGATGTATTGCTCGAAAGAGTCTTTTGTTATTGAAATGTCTTTTAATTCTTTTTATTCAAGTTAACATTATACAATTTTCCATTTAGACGTTTCAGTCGTTAACCAACAGGGGAGAAAATTGGAATTGGAAAACTCCAGAGTCGAGATTGGGGGTTCGAATCTGAATGATGGCTTGTCTGTTAATCTCAGTTATTCATATTGCCAACGATACTTAAACTCATCTTTTATGATTGAAATTGATTATACATATTTGCATTATCCTCATGGTTCCTCAACATACCCATAGATTAAAACAGGTATCCCCTGCAGCACAAAGTGCGGAAGGTGATCCCGATTGTAAATTGTGAATCTCCACACACTCGATCTCTCGGTGTTAAAAACGGCACACACGAAGTGACTTTGAGATTTTGTTTTGGAATGCCGCTTATCACAGAGTTCCAGTAGTCCAGCAGAATGAATGGTTGCGCGTTAAGTATATTGATCCATCATGAATTTTCAATATGCCACCTTTGGGGAACCAATTTGAAAAATAGTTTCCAGCGACAACTGTTTTCAGATCATTTTTCCTATCTGCGATGGATTTAATGTATTGAGGATATAATTAGTTGTATTGTTTTACTATACATAGTTCGGTATAATACATGCAAGTCATTGGAAATTCGAAATAGCTGCAATTCTCCTAGATGTTTGCCATGACACAGTTCCGAACTCAAAATAAGTGATAATAACAACCAAAACCTCGGGTCTATCACAGGAAAGTCTATTCAACGGTCCCCTTCGCAGTAAAAGAGGGCTGCGCAGCCTAAAGCAGCTTTTTGCATTTGCTGATCATTTGCATGATCTGACGTTGTCACTGTCGATCAACGTGATCAATTATATGAATCTAATGAATCAATTATATTGAAAATGAATGATCACGTTGAAAATAGATGTTCAATAAATCCTCTCATGCTTTATTCCGGGAACAAAATCCAACCTTTTTTTCCCAACTCTTTCCAAGGAACGAAGTGGTTTCCGTTGAGACCTTATTCACGTACGACCTTGGTTTTAGCTTACACCTTGAATCGATAGCCCAATCCCATGTCCTTAATCTTTTCCCCCCGGTCTCACGTCCTGTCACTCCCCCCCACCCCGTACCAGTTGAACGGACGTTGTTTCGATTGAGGAGATCCAGACAGAACAACGGGAGGAGCTCGAAACAATTCCACTTGAAAGCTGGGTCGCATAGCTGGAGATTTGGGGGGCCTGGAGGCTTGGCTTCTCGAGCCTTAACCCCCCAACATTTAGTAAGGTTGATGTTAGTAGGAATACAATAGATGGAGAACTGTTCATAAAGCTTTCGGGGACCATGTCCATTGGGAACCTAGGGCCGATTTAAAGTTGAGCCATCCCTCCCTCAGCTACGCCCGTGCTGTGAGGTTTCCAACTATACATGGAATCAAGGAAAGAATACGTGGATAGTTGTATCGATGTCCGAGGGACTATTTCGAACGAGACGGTGGAAACTAGGTTTTAAGGGTCTTTTTTTTTTCTTCTTCAAATTTCCCGAACTCCAGTGTAACACTTCGTTTATGTTCACAGTGTGTTTTGTATACGCTACCAAAGAAAATGAATTCAGTTTTTGTTCGTTTTTCTCTTCATAAAACTCTATGATAAAAAAGAAAATACTTGGAGGCACATTTGTGGGGCGTCATGTTTGTGTTAATATATTGGTTGACGTAGACACTTTCCTGTTATTCGTGTTCACAAACCGAACCAGAACATACAATTAATTTACTCTATGTTGGCAGATCAACAGAATAGGCTGACTCTACACAATAATCGTGTATGGGTGTAGGACAACCCTCTGGGACAAAACACCTCAGACCCGCCCCACACTCACAATTCTAACTCTAAACCAATGCCTCAAACAATTGCAAGCTTTGAAATATGTGATTAGAGTATGAGGTCAGGTAAACACTCAAGTAAAAATAACGATAAAAAAATACTTGAACATAATGCCGCCGTTAATTGCTTTTTTTTTTTTTTTTTCGTGTTTGGATTTTTAAATAACTTTGCACTTTTATTGACGGGATTTTGTCCCAGGGGATTTTGTCCTGGAGGGTTTTTGTATGAGAGAGTTTTGCTGGGATGGATGGTGGGGTGGCCCAGAGGATTGACTGGACTTCATCGTATACACATGTAGTTTTACAACATAGCGCGCATGGGCGTGACTAGGTATTAAATTGCATTAATGCATCCATCTACAATAATCAATCGTAGATACATACGAATCTACTTAACCACACACAGATACATGCTGTACACAACCCCAGCAACATGTGCACTTTTCCCAGAAGAAAATTAACGACTATCATATTTACTTGAATACAATGCGATCTCGAATATATATATATATATATATATATATATATATATATATGTGTGTGTGTGTGTGTGTGTGTGTGTGTGTGTGTGTGTGTGTGTGTGTGTGTGTGTGTTTGACACCCACTTTTTGTGACTAAATATCAGTAGTATATTATAATATATTATCATTTTCACACCCGAGTACCCACCCTCAATTTTCACCAGAGATGGGAATGGGGTTTGGAACGAGATAGACGGTAGAGCTTTGGGAACTGGGTGTACGATAATGTCGCCATGAGTAGACATTGAATTTGCAAAAAATCGGGCAGTGCATTTCATCTCTAACATTTCCTGACATTGCCTGACAAGCTGTAACATGATATCTCAATAAAAAAAATCTATACCTGACACTTTCCTTGACATACGTTAATAAAATATTTCGATAAAAGTAATCTATATCTGACACTTTTCCTGACATACGTTAACAAAATATTTCGATTAAAAATCTTTACCCGACGCTTCCTGACATTGCCTGACGCACGTTAAGGAAATGTTCCGATAAAAAATCTATACCTGACACTTTTATCACAACGCGTCAATGAGGTATTTCGATCCACAAATCTATACTCGACATCTTGGCGCTCGTTAGGGCAGCAAGAACAAAAGGTACAGCTGTAGAAAAAAAATCAGAAAATTGAGAAGTAGGTATTGACCCCACTCACAAATTTCCATCCTTAATTTTGACCCTGATATTTCATATCAAATTGCTCACATTCTATATTGTATGCAAGTACGGTAAATACTTCAATGATAACTGCTCGTTTTTTTTTTGTTTTTTTAGATTTTTAAAATTTTTTTATCATCCCACTTGTTCTCTCTATTTTGTGCTCTTTTTGAATGAATCTGCCCTTTCTTTCTTTTTTTGAACAGACCTTGGGTCTCTGGCCAGTGTTGCCAGTCTAGTGCCTTTTTGCACTAAATTTAGCACGTATCTCGTTAGGTTTCGGCTATGCGAAAATTCAGAGAATTCGATTCAGCGCTATTTCTAGCCCATTTCACCGCGATTTTTTTGTAGAGCCAATTTTCAGCTCTTTCCTAGCTGTTTTAAGCATATACAACCATTTTCAGCTATTACACATGCCTGACAAATGGCTAACAGTGTTATCCTTTGTGCGTTTTGGCCTTTTTTGACGATTTTTCGAGGTCGATTTCACTTTTTGCTTGACTTCTGAGACATTTGTTTCTCCAACATAAACACACGCGAAACGCTCATTTTGCCTAGTCTTTTTGTTTACGCATACGAAGGCACGCACGTACACACGCCTCCCTTTACACATGTGTGGGTGCGTGAGAGAGAGGAAGAGAGAGACAGACAGAGAGAGCAAAAGAAAGTGAGTGATCTTCAATATTCACTTCTGTCGAATTTTTACCCGCTCTCTGCTGACCTCAACATCTTCTTTACTCCCCCTGTTTCTCTCTCTCTCTCTCTCTCTCTCTCTCTCTTTCGTCAGTGTGATGTTTAGTCTTGCTTAACTTCGTTCCTCCAAACAACTTTTCTCGCTTTCATCAATCAATCTCCCTCTCTCCTCCTCCTCCTCCTCATCATCATCATCATCATCATCACCATCATCCTTGCTCTTCTTCTTCTTCTTCTTCTTCTTCTTCTTCTTCTTCTTCTTCTTCTTCTTCTTCTTCTTCTTCTTCTTCTTCTTCATCATCATCATCATCTTGGTTCCACCAACCAACCACTCCGTCTCCACATCCTTCCCAATTTGTTCTTTCTTTTGTTCCTTCTTTCTTTCTTTACTTTACTTCTTTCTTTCTTCCTTCCTTCCTTTCTTCCCTCCTTCCTTTCTTCCCTCCTTCCTTTCTCCTCTGTTAATCCAGGAAAAGTACAAAGCTAGCTCTGATGGCATAAGCGTGATCACATAGAAGGGAAATTGTGAAAAACACCTCCTCCCAGATCCTTACATCGTTGAAAGAAAACGTGGTGTGTGTATCCGTGTGGGGTGGTGGAATATTCTACCCGCCCCCCATCCCCGACCTAGCCTCTCCAAAGAAGCTCTTATCTCTGTTTACAAAAATAGATCACAGAAGGTAACAGTGCAGGGGTTGAGGAGGGGAAGGACATTTTTGAGCGTGGGAAAATATTTCCATAAACGCGATGGAAACCCCGCATATAAACTAGTTAACTTTCCCGCTCTTCACACGTTCCATCCATTACGTGCCTACTAGTTTTCTCATAAAGCTATATTTGAATAATTTGCATTGTACTTGAAAAAATATCAAAACGTTACGTCACCCTGCATTCTCTTCGTTATGTTCAGCCAGAATACACACGGATTTCCCCTTTTTGCTAATTTGCGAAACGAATAGACGAATGGATAAGAGAGAGACTACTCAATAATTAGCACCTAACTGTTGTTGTCCCTTGAAATATGTTGAAGATAGAAAATATAGACTACTCGTGGCTGTATTCCATAAGTAGATTAGCGTTCGTTTTCCCTCTTCTACTGAATACTACACTTGATATAGTAATATTAACTACATTTTAGAGGAAACAAAAGAGTCAACACCATCTTCTATTCCGACTGAAGTTGATTACTGCAACTCTTGTATTGTAAATATAATAGATAAAAGAATTATAATTTTTTTTCACTGTGCACTCAGCAGCTAACTGAGTACACCCTAAGCTGTGTGAGTTGGATGGAATAAATTGGGATTGGAGTCGCGCCCTGCCCTATTCGAAACGATATCAGCGAACGAAAGAGGAACGTCTGACAGCAGTTAAGTTGCATATTTTTGTATAAATGTATCTATTTATTAAAATGAAATTAGCCCATGCGTATCTTGATAATAAACTTTTCTTTAATATCTAAGATTTGTCAATTTAGTCAGTAAGACAACACCTCGACTTTCAGAGTCTGAGTCATCATAGAATCAATTTTTAAAAAAAATTGAACGGCAATGGACAGGCTATGTTGACAGAACGGCAGACAACCGATGGACATCACGACTCACAACGTGGATCCCCTGAGATCACATGAGAAACCGAGGCCGACAGAATATAAGATGGGGAGAAGAATTAGATAGATTCAGAAAATACTGGCTCGTCTCCATGATGGAGATTAGTGGCGGATCCTAGGGAAGGTCTGTGTCCAAAGACGGACGATAAAAGACTGATGATGATGAGTTCAAATGATGCTAGGGGAATGTGGATTTTACACATCGGTTTACACCCCACATTTCGATGAGGATTATTCCTGTTGTTCTTGTTGCTGCTACGTTAAGAAAACAAAGTCGACCTAAAACTTGGTACTGGAGTTTGACAAGAAAAGATTAATTAGATGAAACATTGCCAACCATTATTAATTCTTTACCAGTAATTTCTTTCATCTTGACTTCAGTTGTTTTTCATCGCAACTACTCAGGCCGCCAGTCTACGGCAGTCAGTAAACAGCGCAGATAGGAAGTAAAGAGAAAACACTCGGTAAACCTCGAACTTACATCCCTTTTGCCACGGGAAGCCTGGTTATCCATACCAGCTTCCTTACCGCTTCGGGTAATAGAACTTTTACGGCTGGCAGAAAATCAAATCCAACTATTAAACCGGGGGTAAGCGAACTACGGACTGCGGGGCAAAGGATTTTAACTAGTCCACTAGCAATAACTGTCATACTATGCATTTTAAGTTTTAGGTTTCCTTTATACCATTTTAATAGATTTAAAATTCCTTAATTGAAATTGGCATCCTTGGTTAAGTATAACAGATTGATTTTTAACAACATTTAACTAGATGATCTTTATATTTCAAGGTTTTATGGCATTATCTGACCCATCGTCAACCCATAAATATACGATCCGGCCCGCAGATACTAACTTAAACCAAGGGCCTCTATCTTAACTCAAGGACCTCTGAGAGGAGGTGCAGCCGGTGCATCGTCCCGGGTCTAGAGGGCCATGGGAGTTTGAGTGTTTATTGAGTAGACCTTGTACGCCAATTAATAGAATAGTTGACTATCGTTTATTAGTGAGAGAACATACTATGTCATGCTAAAATGATTATGGCTGATGGGTAAAGGACGTGGGTGTTTGTACTGTGTGCATGGGGAGAGAAGGTGAGAACAGCTTTGCGCCATCTTCTAAAATTGCTCTTGGAGACCCTGCTTAAATGTACCTTTCCTCCTCACTTTTTCTTTCTTTTTTTTTTTGATATTCTTCTTTCTTTCAAACCCTCGATCACTTTTTCAGTGACATTTTCACTTCTCATTGATTATTTCCCCCTTCCCTTTACTTTTAACCCGCGACGAACGTCGACAGGTCTATGAATGCCAAAAATCTTTTCGTTCGGACCAAATTTGAATAGGTTTAAAGCGTTTACATGAAAGGAAGGATAGAGGGAGTGAACAAAGAAAAAGGATTGTTTTTTCTTTTTTACGTCACACTACGTCATATTATTTACTTATGTTTAATCAGTTCTCGAGATGAAAAAAGAGAGAAAGTACAAGAAGGAAAGGAAGAGAAGGTAGGGAGGGAAACAAAAAAGGAATAAAGAAAGAAAGAAACAAACAAACAAACAAACAAACCAGACTATACAGTGTTTATAATGAATGTATACACTCCATATATATATTCATAACTTTTTTCATTTCCCAATGAATTATACTGCATACCGGACGATGCGTTTTTTGAGCGGTGATTATTTTTGTTTCAGATGTTTTAACGGGGTTTAAGTTGAAAAAATCAACCAGAAACTATTAGTTTTATGACAGAAACAAATGTTCACAAATCTTATCAAATATTGTCAAAAATTGTAACTTCGTATATACGAAGTCGCTGGTTTTGAACGAAGTCTGTTCTTTTCCTTGTTTGAAACGAAGTGAGAATTTAACGAGAGAATTTTATTCAGTCGCTAACTTCATCCCTCTAAAATATCAATGAATAGGGTTTTTGCTATCCAGGTTATAGAAATGCGGTCTCAATATTTTCCATGGAGAAAATATTGGTTCGATTCTTAACATCTTAAGGTCATGACGGAGCTTTGAAACACATTTTCGCTGAAGGAAGAATTATTCAGCTCAACGACTAGAAATCGGACTTCTTTAGTAACGCCTTCCATGGCGAATGATCCAAGAACTGGTAAGGTGGGTGGATTTGCTTGTTTATATGGAGTTTATTACAATTGGTAAATCAGTCACTTTTCTGACAGCCAGGGTAAATCGTTTTCTCATTAGCCTAAAGTGTTAATGAGAATTTCAGACTCATTGGATTTTGTGCAATCATTGTAGCATCAGGTGTGTTAGTGAGTCTTATTTCAGGATAATTCAAAGCAATGGGCGATTAATGAAATGTTGACAACTTGGGTGTTGTCTCTTGTTTCCCTAGACTTAATCCCTAACATAGATTTTCGACTCATCCCAAAACAAAGTAAATATCATTATGCTAGCATAGTATCCGTGAAAAAAATGACATGATGTATGGATATATCATTCATATATATATATATATATATATATATATATATATATATATATATATATATATATATTATTGTTGTTATTGTGTCATCCACAGACATTTCGATGTATTACAACTTTTCAGTGTGGCTATAGACTTTCCATAATCCCATTCAGTACCGCGAGGCAGAATTGAAACCTTCACTTCAGGTCCATACCAGTATCCTTCCTCTGGACTACGGAATTGGACAGGCAGTAAGGCTGAATTTAAGCAATATATTTAAATTACACAGAAATCCCTCATCCACCAGAGTGCTCAATTCCTGTAGAAGAGCATTGCATGAGCTTACAGTGGATGAGTTACCTCACTTAGAGAGTCCTCAATTTTGTTCTAATTAAAAACAATAAGACAACAGAATTGGATTAAGAACGAATTATTTTTTCAATAAGAGAATTGCATCAGTTTTATTCATAGAATATCAGAGATGTTTATAATTAGAGGAATCGTTTGTGGAAGTTCTACTGAGACAACAGCATACGCGGATACACAGACAGTAAAACTTTGCTTTACCCCTTCTTCTCTTTCTGATTGCTCTAGCATGACTGAAATCAACAAACAATCAAAAAGTGACAACGGCTTTTACACTATAAGACGTTTTTCTCTCTCTTCTCCACGCCCAGGCTACTTATCTAGTGTAAACATTTCCAGTTATTTTATTTACATGGCCATTCAAATTTTGCTTTATCTAAGACACCTTTGTTCAACCCCTTATTGTTCTATGAAAAAAGAAACATTCTCTATTGTTTCACCTACCAGGTAGGGCTACTCCCCGTCCCCGTATTCCTAGAAGTTTGGTAGGATGATCTGATATTCTGTCTTCTGCGTTGAATATTTGCTCCCACTCAAGCATGAGCACCCTCTTCAATCCTTGCCTTTTTTCTTTACATTGCAATAGATTGGGAGGGAGAAGAGAAAGTATGATTGTTATGGAGAGAATAGTAATCAGAAAGCGTAACGGTTCTACATAAAAACAAGCAGAATAATGTTATATTTGCTTTGAATGATTAAAAACATTCAAGTATTTTAGACAATCTTTGCGATAATGCATCAGTCCCAGTCATGGCTAATAGAAGCTCTTTTTTAATGGCTAAAATTGGGTAGATTCAATTTTCAGTTAACGCAATAAAACTTGTACGAAGGCCCCGAAAAGTGTAAATATACAATGTATCGATCAGATAATAACGTTCAAATAAACCAAAATAAGTTCATATATTTGAACAATGGTTTTTATCTTATTTTGTTGATAACTGATCAATACTTCGTATAATTATACTATGAATATATATTTCACTTTATTTGAACGATAATATCAGTTGCTGTATATTTATACATTTTGAGGCTTTCGTAAGAGTTTTTAGAGCATTATCGTGAAACTAAATCTACCCAGTAAACTGGAAATTAAATCCACCCAACTTTAGCCATTAAAAAAAAAAGTTTAACTACTTTTAGCCATTCAAACTGAACGATTGAAAAATGGCTAGCACTTATGTGTTCTAGCAAAGATTGCCAGCATCTCATAACATATTTACTTATTTTTGACAGACAGACATAGTTTTGGGGTTCTATGCTCTTCTGTGGCTGTGTATATTTATAAAAGAAAAGTTTAATCTCGTTACTTACGTTTTGTTTTTAAACATTCATCGCTGCTATCTGTCAGAATTGTTACAAGTGTTACAACCTTTCAAATTAATAAGTATCTATGACTCATGGTTTCGAGAGCAGACTAGGCTGAAGGATTATCAAGCAAGTAGTAACTAAGAGACAAAAATAGAGATGGACTGGAAACTAAGCAAGAAAGGAGGATAAAACTTGAAGCAAAAAGTTTGACCGATTTCAAAAGAACAGCAAACACAGTAGGAAAAGACCAGACGTGATAGAGAGACGGGATAGAAAATTATTCCGTTAAGACATGACGGAAATTACCACTATCATATTCGTTATGGAAGGAGCTGGTGAAGGCCCTTTGTCTAGCAGTGGGCCTACCGGGGCCAAAGATAATGATCAAGACAGAAGTTAGCGCAATCATGTTCGTCATGGAAGGAGCTGGTGAAGGCCCTTTGTCTAGCAGTGGGCTTACTATGGCCCAAGATAATGATCATTATTAAGCTCATGATATATTTTTATTTAATTCATAAAGGCTCCGTTGTCTTACTTAAGTAGTGTGGCACCTTCTCATCAACAAACAATTTATCAGCAAAAAGGCGGATCTTATGTCGCTGAGAAACGCAATGAAATTTTATATGTCAGCGACACCAGTTACTAGATAAAGAAAGTGAAAAAAAAATTGTACGAAGTTTTAAAAAAAAATAAATAAACAGTGTATATATAGTAAGTAAATAAATGAATACAATACTTACCGACCATGCATGAGAATCATGGCTACTGCGTTTTGATTTGATTGTTGTTACAAGTTCCACGGACGTTACGTAACTTGATAATTAATGATATTTTTTTCAAGTTTTGATGTTAGTATTTTAGACTTACCAAATAGCAAACATTCGCTGAGCCAGCCTTACCGGTTTTGTGAGTATTGTACCTCGTCAAGAAAATATGTCTTCATCTAAAATCATATTTTCTTTGATGAGTTCATTGGACAATGGCAATAGTGAGCCAGCACTGCCGGAATTGTGGTTATAGTAGCTTATCGAGTCTTTATCTAAAATCATATTTTCTTCGGTGAGTTTTATGGTATGTGGCAAAATATAGAGCCAAACCGACCAGAATTGTGGGTATTGTGGCTCATTGAATGAATACGTCTTTATTTGAAATCATATTTCCTATGGTGAATTCATATAAGTGGCAATAAAAACACTTAGGACAGGATCTTAGACCTACAAACCGACAATTCATTGAGCCAACCCTATCAGAAAAGAGGGTATTGTAGTTCTTCTGGTGAATGAATACTAGTGTCATTTTAGCTTACTTTATAGGTGATAATGTCCGACTTTCAAATGAAAACCTCCACCCTTGCTCAGGAGTAACTTTTTAACTCTATACAATGTATAAATGTAGTCACATTACTTAAATTTCTTATAAATATATCCAAATAATATATCTCTTGTTTGAATACTTTTATAGAAAGAAAATGGCGGCATCAGCAGAAACAGACCGTTTTACCCTCTCGAGACTCCTGGAATATATATATATATATATATATATATATATATATATATATATATATATATATATATATCCTGAGGTTTTTGTAACTGTCGGGATACATATGCCTGTGGGTCTTTTTTAGAAGTTTAATGCGTCACAAAAATTAGAATAAGTGTGATTTCCCTAGCTTTTACGACGGCAGACAATGACGTCATCATAGTATGAAACCAACGCAAAAATTGGTACGCGTTACGTTACTGAATAGTAAAGACGTCAAGGCGAAGTGATCAACTAATTCCATGTTTTTCATTTGTACTTGAATAAACGTCTACTGGCACGAATGTATCCCATCATGGTTCTTCAAATAACGAACATTCTTCTTTAACCATTAAATAAGATGAAAACATTTTCGGCTCTTTTTAAAGGCTTTTTGAAAATCCAGACATCAAGAAACTTAATAGGTTAATCTTGACAGGGTTTAAGCACACACATACAGAGTTGCAGAAATACAAAAATCTGACCGTTTAGCTTTGATTTTCTTTTTTCAGCCTTTAAAATCCGATGTTGGACAAGTAAATGTAAAACAGGGAGGGGGTTTTAGGCCTTACCCTACCACGCTGGTCCAAGACGTTTTGGTAGGGGGATGAGGTACATGCTTTCCCCAAAGACATTAGTGCAAAGTGAATGCAAACTGGTGGAGTTTGAACTTGACGACCTTATTCTCCGTTCATTCTAACCGCTCGGCCACCCGCATTTTCAAGCTCTGTTGACTGCCCAGATTTTATGTTTACGCCAATTAACGTCGGCTCGGAATTTACCTATTTTTTGATTGGGGCTGCGTGAGGGTGATTCAGGGGTTTTTTCACTTCGACGAACGTCGACAGGTCTATGAATGCCAAAATCTTTTTTCCAACCTTTTTAAAATCCCCTCTCCCTAAATAGGTCTCTAGTTTTGGAGGTTCAATTTGCAATGTGTAAGTGGTCCCATTTTGTGTCCGGTAGCGCTTTTGATAATTTGATCTTCTGTTTTTATCAATTGGAAACAAATATTGCCAAATGCCGTCAAAAAATTGTATGGACAAGGTCGCAGGCTTTCAAGAGTTTGCTTTTTCTTTGTTATTAATCAAATTATCATTTACTATTTATTTTGTATATCAAAATAATAGAATGATATTATAGCAACAACTTATTTCAACATGCTTCTGTGATAGATTTATCTTGAGGCGATTTTCGTTTATGCCCTCCCCCCCTGGAAACGCATTCTCTACGCCTCCTCCTCCACCCCTTCTGCTGGAAATGTACTCCCAGCATAAAATCAGGACAGAATTGGTGAAACTTGCATTACGTTACCCTCAAGTGTTACCTTAACAACGCGTGAATGTTGGGCTGTTGTTTCACTTCCATGCTTTAATTGATGTCAACAAAAGATTGTTGGCACCAGTTACGATAGACAACATGGTTCAGGGCCTAGAAATTAACCCCACTCGAAATTGAACAGAGGAACGAGCACGTTCCGTACGATCGACGAGACACCCTGACCTCTCGTCTTAAAGTTTGGAAGAATACTCTTTTATCACCTGAAGACGGTCGTAGGGTACAACAGCCGAAACGTTGAGTTCAAGAAATGAACCAGGGTAAGGATAACAGTCCGAATTTTATTTTTTCGATTTATCACAAATATCACTTTTAAATATCAAATTGAATTAGGCACTGTCTGATTTCTATCCGTCTATTTATTTAATCAGATATTTTTATAGCAAATATCCACTCGTTTGACCTATAATTTAGTCTTGTATGTTATAAAGGAGACCGAATTTAGAAAATGCGTATGATTAAAACACATACACTTTTCACTTGCAAAGTTATTGGATTTTTTCGCTGGTTTAGTTAAGGGCAGTATAGTATATTTCGGAATTTTTGAGATGAGGTATTATTATTATTTCCATTAATATTCGGACCATCCTCATCTTTGTTGTTTTTCATACAACGTTTCGGCCGTTGCACTCTACGGCCTTCGTCAGGTATCATCTGGGAGATTTTTTTGGAAGTAACGAACCGAACCCTTTATTTATCCGACGGGGGTATATTGACCGTACTCCCCTCTTTTAGCGCTAGTAGTATTGTTATATTGTCTCACACTAGGATCGAACCTAGTTGAAACGTTGTATGAAAAACAACAAAGATGAGGATGGTCCGAATATTAATGGAAATAAGGGCAGTATAGTTCTGAAGTATGCAACAAGTGCAGAATCACCGAATAACAATTGATAGTTTGTAAGCATTTAGCGCAGGTCCTTTGAAAATACAGGACCTATAGCAGATGCTACTTTCACTGAAAAATATGGTGTGTCCGTATGGCTACGTGCACCGACAAATTATTTATAATCCAAAGCGTGTTCAAAGTTCAACAAATCATTTATCAAACTGGTGAATATCGATGATGATATGATTTTCTATTCAAGTAAGAATCAACAAAAATGAATCTCCTTTTTGCATTGGATATAAGATTCTGTGCTTGTTCAAAGAGTCTGTAATGCATTCAATCGTATGTTCAGTTCAATGTTTCAAATTGGATGGTATGTGTCAGCTTATGCGTGTGAAGGTAAGGACATTAGTGGGGAAAGTGAACGTTGATGTATGCGTAAGTAAATGTGTAAGGATATATAAAGATAATTCCCTTGTACGTGCGATTTCAGTTGAATCATTGATGAGTGTGTACCGTCTAATGTTGCCCACTTCCTCTTAGCGAATTGGGTAGAGAATACTTGCTGACTGGCCAACTGTCTTACTGATATTTGTTTCTGTTGGCATAGGTGGAACCGTACGTATGAGTGAGCCGATACGACCCTGCCTGAGGAGAAGGGGTAGCGAATGTGGCGACAGACTGGGTTACGTGTGTCGGTTGCCTTTTATCATGTACAGGGGGCTCCCAGCGAAAGCTAATTTCGCTCAGTGTAGGCTAACCTGGGAAACTCTCGGAGCCTATTTTGTCTGGTCGCTTAACGTAAAGACCAAACCAAGATAAAATCGGTGGCAAAATCATTGAAAGTAACTTTTTATTGATTTTCGAAGGTAAGCAAGCCATTTGTTTGAAAAATTGTCACGACACAATCTCCCCATCCTCCATTTCTCCCCATTCAGCCTCGTGCCGATGACAAGCTTAGTAAATATCGAGAACGAGATGACTGAATTCCGAGAAACATTTTGAAAAGTTTTCAAGGTCACTGAATTCAGAAAAACACGTCTATTTTTCAAACAGGATTTTGTAGTTCTATGTCTGACTAAATAAAATTTCTGTTTTATTGTGATTGATGACCACTTAATTCTATCTGTGAATCAGGGTTTTTATCTCGCCATGGATAACTTGCAGTGGATTATCCTACAGTGGACAAGGGCTTTTACTATGCAGTGGATTACTATTTCTTTTCGTACATGCGCAGTTAATGTATTAATTCGTGTTGTGCTAGTTAGATGCCGCTTCCTATCATTTTGACCGTACGTCAGCGCATTGAGTTTACGATTCGAAATTGATAAAATTTGGGGATTGATAAAAGTTTAGTATATCCTGAGGTGCCCTTGGGAACTAACTGTGGTGCCCGGGGGAGCTGCAGCACACACGTTGGGAATCACGAGTTTTTATAGATTGTATTGAGGAAATCCTAAGAGGAGGGTTACTCCCAAGTCCCAACCGCTGATCGGAGGTCATGGTGACATATCAAGTAACGTTCAAGATCATTGACCGGGTGCGGTTACTGTTACAGGCTGGGATAAGCATGATAAGAACATTTTCAAATCAGAATGCTAGAGGAGGAAGTCAATAGGTGGGGTGAGAGATGGAGGGAACTTTAATAATGAATGAAGCTTACGGTCAAGTAACGCTGAAAGGACCCATCCCTAACATAGAGCTCGTACGTATGAGGTTTAGTTCATTTCATAGAGAAAGAATGATGTCATCGTGACAATGGTACGAGAGAGTTCAGAGTAAACCCGTTGTTATGGTGAAAGGAATAACGGAGATCGTTTGGGTCAATGAATGAGACTAGTTGAGTTAAAAGTTGGGATATTAAAAACTTCCGTCATAACCCCTACCTTGATTTGCCCTCGTGTCCACGATTCGTGCACCGTCATGAATGAATTACCCCAAGCTGAGAAAAAAAAATACTTCTTGTTTGATCACCGAAGTTCAGCAGCGTTGATAATTTCCAGTTCTTTGTCGAGTTAATGCTTATTAATAACACGTACTGTATGCAGTTTGTGACTCTGACTCAGAAAAGCTTAGCAACAGACATATGCGATAACCGTACCTCGCATTAATGAATCACCGTAGCACGTACTTTTGCGAAAACTATCTAAAAGAATTGTCTATAATTATCTGAAAAAAAAATATTTATCTAAAATTATCTCTAAGAAGTTGATCTTTTATCTAAAATTATCTAAAAAATAACAGTACATGAAAATTGGGTATTGTTGGTCCAAAATGACCATACAGACTAAAGAAGATCTTCAAAAACGAAAAAAAAACCCCAAACAAACAGACAAAAAAACAAACAAAAATGGTTTTAGATGGTGCCTAGTAAGTAGTGTATTCATGCAAATTTTCAAGAATTGTCAGGGGCGTCCAGACAACAAATAAAGACATAAGGCACTCAAAAAGAGAAGAACATGTAGCCCGGTTGGCTGGTTAGTCGGGAAGGCCATTTGTGGGGCTAAAGTGATTTGATGAGCACACGCAGGGGCCGGTGGAAAATGTGCAACTATTTCAGTTACGAGGCAAGCCTGAGTCATCTGAGGGAGTTAACTTAGTCTGACACAAGGCCAAAATTGTAAGGCACCCAGTAAAACTCAAACTCACAACACGTATTTATTGTGTACTTGCCGTCGCGTAATGGTTAGCAAGCACATTTCGTAAACCAACTCGCTAGTGCAGTGAGTTCGATCGATGTTCGATACTAAGTGGAAACCAGATTGCCCTGCAAGACGAACAGTAGGCGCCTGTCCATCTCGTTCGTATAATTTACCGACCCAAAAAATGGCCCGAGAGAAAAAAATTAACCTCTTTATCTATAGTAATATTATGTTGTTTTTTTTTTAATTAGATGAAGCATAGTCAACAATTATTAATTTTTGATCAGTGTTTATTTCATCTCAATTTTAGTTGCTTTTCATCACAGTTACTAACACCGCCCGTCAACAGCCACCAGGTTTGATATTCTGCCAACTGTAAAGCTCTTGTAGCCTAATCGGTGAAGCAGTTGTTCTGACACGCCCCGCAGAGCAGAAGGGGCGCAAGTCCCGCCAAGAGGTTATTCTTCATATTTACCGATGGCCGTAGACTGAGTAGTCGTGAAGAAAAGCAATAGAAATTAAGATGAAAGAAATAGAAGTCAAACAGTGATAAAAGCAAATTTCCAAACCCTTTTATGAATCTGTATTACTCATTCCAGACCCTGGATTCGATCGGTCCTTCGGCTCGCGCGCCGACTAAATGTTTTTTTTTTTTTCAACGGAACGGGAGCTACATCCCCCAAAATAATGTACAAGCTTTCCCCCATTTTTTGTGCTTTAAAAAAAAAATTCAAATCTAGATGGGGGAAATGGATTCTACGCTTGGTTTTGAATTCAGATTTGTCATTCTTCTAAACAAGTTGCCAACCAAGTTTAAAGAGCCAAGTCCGCCCTATTATTTTACCCGTGGCTTCATTACTGTGAATTGAACTTGGACTACCGTTTCCATTGTCCGTGCTGATAACCGTTAAGCCGCACCAACTTCCAGTATCACTCATACTTTATTAAATTCATCAATGAATACCCGCACCACGCATAAATGAATCACCGTAAACCGAACGTGTGCCAGAAGAAATTAGGAATTATTGAAAAAATATAGATATCTTATCTGAAATTGTCTTTAAAAAATACCAGTAGAGGGTTTGGGCATTATTGGTTCAAAATGACTACAAGGACCGCAAAAGAGCACTTAAATATTTGTAGAACTATAAGATAGTGTCTAGTGGTGTACTCAGGCAAATTTTCAAGTTCGCAGCCCCCGAAATGTTATCAGGAGACACACACAGACAGATGCTCAGACAAGCGGAGAGAGAGAGAGAGAAGAATCTTAAGCTCACTTGACTGGTTGGTCGGGTGTGTCATTCGTGGGGCTGAGGTGATTCGATATTTGGGTCAGTAGCACACCAGATTCTCATCCCATCACTTGAACTTGGTTGGCTACGGGTTTTTTTCTCATCTTATCACCCCAAAATAATATCTTTGATTCGTTGGGTAAGCTTTCGTTTGCTTTTTTGCCAACTGGGATCAGGATTTGGCAGAGTGGAGGTTTTGGATGCAAAGGTTCTGTCGAGCCACACAATGATGTGCCGTGTCTGTCTCACAAGTCTGCCGCGTTATCTTTTCCAGATTTGCGAGCATGTATTCCGACGCTGGAATAAGTGCAGGACGGATATCTACTACCACTGAGTTGTCTGTCAATCATGTCGTTTCACGACTAGGTTTTCTGAGATTTCATCCCTTTTAGCGATAGATGATGAAAGGATAACGGGGTTGGTTACTTTTGTCGGTATGCCGAAATTAAAGTTTTGTTCATTAACAACTGAAACGCTTTGTCTAATTAATTTCATTTGCACAGTTGCTTCATAGGAGTCAAATATATTTCTCAGTACACTATCGTACTGTGATGGAAGGAGTTAGAGTCTCAATGCATTTGAAAGTATTTGCACTTAAAGAAAATACTAAGATCTAAGTAATTCAAACTTCGAACTGTAAGCGTAGAGCGCAACCAGAAGGCACAATGCAAATAGCGAAGAGTTCCGTCCAAGGGAAGCTACTCTTTTTAAATCCACAAACTTATTTACGTGTACACGTTCCTATAACTAATTTACATACGACACATATAGTTAAGTTTCAGAAGTGGAATAGAGTCAGTGATACGAAGATTCTCAATCAGATAGAAATCACTCTCCTTTGAGGAAATTTTAGGGGTTCACACATTAGCAGATTCTAACCGTTGGAATATTGATATTTCTACAAACTATTTTTTGTTTCTAACAAATTTTAGGATACATGTTTGAGTTAGACAATCTTGCAAGAAGTGGGTAACATTGTGAAATATTGTGAATTGGCAAAAAAAAGACGAGAACCACTGCATTAATAGAAGTGTGCACAAAAAGTGAGGGGGGAAAATGGAATTATTTTATTATTCTGCTGATGTTTTGCTTAAGTTATTTCGCAATGTGAATTTTGGACGCTGCAATTTAACCTCAGTGATTTACTGATAGTCCAATGACCGGGATGGCCCCGTGTACATAATACGTGCTCAAATTTAGTCTGTATATTCATGAACGAGACAATGTTGCATAACAAAAGAAATAAGGTTAGACATTTAATAACACGACAGTAATCCCAGTAATTATATTATAAGCCACGCCCTCCACCACTGAAAAAGCACCAGGGGCTAGGAGAAATAAATAAAATCAATATCTTAATAAGTATACATTACAGAACAACAAACACCTTAAAATGTATGTATTAAAGTACTCTATTATAATAGTTTTCACCGTTTTCCCAAAGTATACCCCTTGCAAGATTATCTGATTCAAAAAGTGTTTTGTATCTTGTAGAAAGGTCAATATTCCAACAGTTTGAATCCCCACCCCTGGAATCCTAACATTCACCAAAAGGAGACGGGGTTCCCCTCTAATTGAGAATTTTTGTATCAATGACTTTATTTCAGTGGTTCTCGAAATTCATTGTACGACGGCACACTAAGAAATATATTCAAATCATGCGGCACACCAACTGTAAAAATTGAATGAATTAGACAAAACACTTGAGTAGTCAATGAACAAGACCTTCCACATCAGTACACTGATACATCTACTCATCACCCCTTTTTTTCCTCTGTGGCTAAAAAGGTTGAGATCTCACAAAATGTAGTTGTGATACCCCTAAATTCTGGTGCTCTCCCAGCAGTGAAGGGCATGGCATTATTGGGGCTTGGCGCTGGATTACCAAGAGTCTACCCTCGGGTCTTTTGTTACACCACATGGTCTAATTAATGAATATAAAGACTAACTTACGACACATCTTGGGCGCACAAGGGCCCTCTCAAGCAATGAATATATTATAAGGAGATTTTTTAACCTAACAGTTTTTGTATATCATTGTTCATTTACAAGTAAGCATCTTGATAGGTATCGAGCTTAGCTAAGTACGATAGGGGCTGAGCTGGATTGGGAGATCGAGACGGCCCATTAATGTAGACTATGGTTTGGACAAGCACAGTGGACCCATGAAGTTGGGGGTTTGAGGCAAGGGAACCATCAAGAAAATTTTGAAATTTGAATAAGTATTAAAACATTTTAAAGCCGTATAGAATGGGTTTAATCTCTACTCAGCCAAATTTCGGTCACGTATAAATAGGAATTACCAAAATGGGTATTACAACATATTTTAGGGTCATCATCAAGTATTGTTTCAGCCTCGAGCGTGGACGTTCGCTTAAGAAATACTCCCACCTCTCGACGTTCACATCAGTAACTTGATATCTTTCTTGCAGATATTTTTGTATCGAACATGGGGCCGCCCTTGTGCTCTCTTGCCAGGGGCTAGTTCTCTATATATCAGGTCCTTCAGGATCCTCCAAATCCAGCATTCGAAGTACGTGGCTCTGCCAGCGGAGACAGCGTTGCGGGATCCTGATGTAGAAGGCTAGGTATCCGGACGCAGCTAAGACCTCACAGTTGATAACCACTCATATAGTCATATACTGTTGGCCAACAAGAATGTTTTTTCAAAATTATTCCTCTTTTTCCAACTGTAAAATTCAGTAATACCCTGCTTAGTGCTGTCACTGTTGGCGTTTTGTTTAAGCGCCCTTTTTTCAATTCTTTTTGTGATAAATTTAGTATCATTCAAATTTGCAATATTAATGCTATGTTACAATGGCCATGTAGACCACATGTTGGACGTTGAGAATCCTGAATGATCTGCTATATGGAGAACTAGCCTTTAGCAAGAGAGCATAGGGGCAGCCCGATGTTCATCATATTGCAGGCATAAAATGCGTCAATTTCACGACGAATTTTATTGTGAATCGAGCAATCCCTAAAAGCTTGTTTTCAAAAACAAATAAGCTATAAACCTGCTCTGTGGTCCCAGTAATACCAAACGAAAATTTCATGGGTTATGTTGCGTGGCTTCTGCGTCAGACGAGTGCATACTGACGGAGAGACAGACAGACGGACATTCGGTGAATTATGATAAGATTTTATGATTAGGAATTAATCAGTTATGGCTTATCACGACTCAGTTTTGAGCCACGCAATGTTTTCCTAAATTGCTTCCCAACCAGGGATTTGTTGTAGTCTGTTTGCGCAAAAAAATTCTTCAAAGGCTTTTTTCCCCCTTTCATGTGCATATTATTTTCCGTTATGCGTTGGTGGTAAAACGTGAGCGTGCGCGCATGCTCACAACTTGGACCGACGTTTATTAAACCTTTTCAGCACATACTCCCCATGACATCTAGTGACATTTCAACAACTCCTCCGCCTAATTTAAAATTCAACACAGATATTTACAGACAAGTGGTAGCTTGTCATTTTGAAGAAAAACATTAGGATTAAGTTCAAAGGTTTTATTAAGGAAAATGTTATAGTAAAGAATTTGTAAATAAGAATCATAGATGTTTTTGGTTCTCCACAAACGGTGGCGTTCAATTTTCTAAATCTCTAAAATCTTCTAAATGGGATTGAACCTAGAACCATCTGATTACTTGCAGTAATTTTGTCTGATTCTATAACATGCAAGTAATCTAATGGTTCTAGGTTCAATCCTAGTGTGAGACAATAATAATACTACTAATGCTAAGAGGGGAGTGTGGTCAATATACCCCCGTCGGTTAAATAAAGGGTTCGATTCGTTACTTCCCCACACCTACCAGATGATACCTGATGAAGGCCGTAGAGTACAACGACCGAAACATTGTATGAAAAAGAACCAAGATGAGGATAGTCCGAATAATAATAGAAATAAGAATGATTTCTATGTACGATATTTTAAAAAGTGAGCGGACATAAAAAAAAATCTCTTACACGATGTACACCGTAAATAAGGCTTATCGTAAATAAATAGTACATTTAAAAGTTTAACGACAGAAGATTTTTTTTTCCGTAATCATAAACCTACTCCCATCGCACTAATTATGGGAAAAAAGTCTACCGGTGTTTTTGCAAATATTAACGACGAAAGAATTGTCTTTATTTGTTTTTCTCATAACTCTGAGTCGACCAATCGTCGGCGAGCAACAAGTACAGACAGTAATTTGAGATTTGGGACATTGATACAGACTCCTCCACAACACCCCGTCTACGAGCTCAAACGCCCCCCCCCCCTTCGGTCTCAAGATCCTTTGTCACCTCAACACCACAAATAACAAACCAACGCCCCCGAAGTCGAGAACCACTGGCTTAAATAGAACTATGCTTCCAATTTATTCAAATCCCCCAACCTGTGGTGTTCCGCGATCAGAATCACAGCAAAGTTTACACATCGTCGGCCTCGAAATGTGTAACCTTAATATCCGGTCTGTAGCAGCTGACGTCAATTTATTTTAGAACCATACAACAAGAATCTGTTTGTAATTTATCAGCTAAGCGAGTTATTCGTGGACTTCTCTCGCACCACACGTGTTGCTCAACTGAGAGGTTTCCGCTGACGGTAAAGTTTACGCATCGTTGTTCATAAAAGGTATGACCTCAGTAACCCACCGTACTTGATAGCTAACCGGGAAAACACCTGAGATCAATTCATTTTGGGGGCATGCCACATGTGAGAAGACAAACATACACGATTACATAAATAAATATAAAAATGAAGAAAATCATTTAAAGAGCGCCGGTTGAATGATGCCAATTCAGGCGCCGTGAGCAGAGCTTATTAGAGCACATTGTCAAATGTCGTGGAAATAGGGATAGGAAGATTGTGTTACGCCAATCTTCCAAATGGGAAGGATATCTCTGCCTTCAAAGCAAACATTCGACATCCTAACTTGACTTGTTATCATCTGTTACCGGGGAGAAATAAGATCTAATCATCTCGACCGAGAGACAGACCATTCAAGCATCAGATATATTGATATCTTGTGCGGGTAGCCTGGCGGTTAGCATCACGCAGAATGGAGTCAGCGAGCCGAGTTCAGATTTTGTCTAGGACAGTTTGTGCCCACTTCGCACTAATGCTATTTATCTCTTCACCCCTCTATAAGTAAATATCAGGACAGACTGGGCTCTCCAGCCGTGGTTGACAACCAGTCAATGAGACGACAACTCAAATTCAAAACTAGGTAATGGGGCCAACTTAAGGCCACTGCGTGACACACCCTGGTCATTCACTGCATCAGTTTGTCTCCTGTGACCAGGGTTGCCAACCTCCCAAAATATTTTGCGCTAGTTTGACTGCCAATAAACAGAAAATCCATGTTTTTAAATTGACAAAAATGACAAAAAAAAAGAAAAGAAAAGAAAACCACCCCAAAAGATGCTAAAAAGGTAAAAAAATACGACCAAAATGTTTAAGCAGGCCTGCGCTTATTTAGCGCTTTTTCGCACTGTCAAAACATGAAACGCACTCGACTTAGCACGACAAGCGCTAAATTGGCAACACTGGTTCTGACTATATCTTGCTGCTGAACCCTGGTTGACAGGAAAAAGAGGGTGAGATAAAAGTTGTGCACAATTCTCCCCCACTGTAAGCGCAAGTCATAACTTCAGACTCTGATGTACCCTACGAAGGACGAACAAATCACCAAGTCTGGAAATAATATAAGAAGTAGATTTTAAAATGAATAACATTTAAACTGACGACGTTTTCTCACTTTGAACAGGTAAGAATTTAACTTTCTGTTCCTTTGGGCATACCCAATGTAAATCTTTTGTTACATAAACATGATCCGACACTTAGTTGGGGCCTTCTAGAACTTTACAAGTGGTTTCGAAACTGAGTTATGTGGACCTGTGGGATTACATAATCATAAACATAACCTGAAAATTAGAATTAGTTGGACACATATAGAAGATGAACACAATTTATCTTACCTTCAATAAAAATCGAGGACTTTGCACACCATTTCATCTGTCTATATGATTCGAATTTGTATCACATTACATGATATTTAAAATTAGATCACATGAATTCATTTTTAATTTTTTTCTATTCTTTTAATATCACTGTTTTGAAGGTTATATTGTCTTCCTGATACTGTGCTTGGTGTGTCAATTGTGGGATCCAACAAATATCATCACTTAGGAGGTCAATGCAATGATCACCCTGGGTTACAAAGATGCGTAGATTTGATCAAAAACATCCAAATGTTCTTTATTTATCTGTATTACAAGGCCAATTCACCATATATGATCATATATGCAGGCATCATAATCAAATAGAGAGATAGAAGTTGGGACAAAATTGTTAACCGCATATAACTCGTGTATAGGTCGTGAACTTGAGTTGCCTCTTCTTTTTTGTTTTGTGACTCAAACCTGTGGTCTGCTTTATGCCACTAAAGATCTTCTACATAGCATGGTCAATGTGAAGTCTTTAGGTAGTAAAACATCATTCTGAAACTTGGTTCGGTCTTCATAACATAATTAACATCAGTGTCCATACATTTAGTGCTAATTGAAGAATTTCTACATCATTTCATCTACTTATCAATGGTTTCGGAACTGGGGTCTGCAGACCCCTGGGAGTCCGTCAAATAACGGAAGGGCATGGCGCTGTGAACAAGATCAAGGCTGCAATTCTGATTTACAGTAATCCCTCATACAGAAGGCGATCAGCTTCACAACTTCATGGCTCGTGTATGTGTTCCCCAGGAGAATGTCCCACGGAATTAGAATGTCGACGAAACAGGCCAGAAACTGTAGGGAGAGTTCGTTGCCAACAGTATCAACGGAGACGTCAGTCTATGGTAACCAGTAAAGAAGTAGAACAACATCAGATTCGTGTCAGGAGACATGAAGCAAACTGCACGAGTATCAGCATCAAAGGATCATGTTGGTGAAGCAGAATTATCTTCATCGCACTCCGAGAGTCCAAAGATTGCCATTGTCGACGGAATGGTACTCACTCTAACAGACGACAAAAGCAACCTGGAACAATGAGCACAGTGAAAGATCTCGGCCAACATTTCAATGACATGTTCCTGTCGTTGACAGCAGATTTCGACGTGGTTATTGAGATCTTCGACAGCTAAAAAGTTCACTCAGTGCAACAGAGAACAAGGGAGAAACGAAAAGGGTGTGGTACCAACCAACCCTGACATGGCCACATCTCTTCGACCCGCTCAAACATGGCAATAAATCAGAATAATCATGGTGAGATATTACCAACCACCACATAGGTCCCAACTGTACCACAGGCCATTGTAGAGTTGGCCAGGAATTAGTGTAAAGCCCTTTGAACAATACATGCAGGAGACACGTCTTGGCTTGCACAGACCGTTCGTTGTGTAGAGGTGACTACGAAAATGGTAACATTGATTTTCGGATTCCCCACGCTCCCAAGATTAAAAAAATTTGACTGATCTACAAAAACTTAAAACGAAAATATATCGTGAATCTGACAGTGCGAAATATGTATATTATGTAAGAAATTTATGCCCGAACTGTAAAGATAGTTGTTTTTCATTTAGTGTCGTTGCTTTTATAACATCCGGTGTGGTATTTAGATGTCTTTATTGGATTCCCTGGCTCAGGAAACATAGGATTAGCATACCCAATTAAGTTTCTAGGTTGGCTACAAGCCCAGACGGCAAAAATGATTTATGGTGGCTATTTTGAATATATGGCGACCATGTAGGTGTCTACACGTATACAATCATCATTTTTTTTTATTCCCTGTGCTCTGAATATTCCGAAAATGTCTAGTTTTGGTAATCTACAAAAACTTTAAATAAAAATTCATCGTGAACCTGACAGTGTAAAATATGTATTTTAGGTTATGAGGTTATATCACAACAGTAACAATAAATTTGTTTTAATTACTTCTTAATTGATTTTTTATAACATTCAATACTATTTTGCTGGATTGCATGACCCAGAAAATATGGGATTAACCTATTCAATCATGTTTCTTGACTCAGTAGAATGACGGAAATTATTCATTTTACGGTGGCCATTTTGAAAATCCCTAATGGAGTCCATGTAGGTATTTTTGCAAATGCCTACATCATCCGTTTATTCCCCATGCACTGAAGATTCCAAATATGTAAAGTTTGGCTAATCTACAAAAAAAATTTTAATAAAAGTACATAGTGAACCTGACTAATATGTATTTTATGGTAGCCATTTTGAAAATCCAAGATGGTGGCCATGCAGGTGTCTGCACAAATGCGAACTTTTTTTTTTGTTGATTTCCTGTGCTCACAAGTTTCTAAAAATGTATAGTCTTACTTATCTACAAATACTTAGAACGAAAATACATAGGGAATCTGACTCATAGTGCAACAAATGCATTTTACAGCGGACATTCTGAAAATCGAAAATGTCGGCGATTCAGGTGCCTTATCAAATGCCAACATTATCCTTTCAATTTCCCAACGCCCCGAAGATTCCAAAATGCATAGTTTCTCTAATGTACAAAATTCAATAACGAAAATAGATGGTAAACCTGAGTGAAAGTGCAAAATATGCATTGTATGGTAGACATTTTGAAATACAAAAATGGCAGCCATGCAATCGTCTGCACTAATGCCAACATTGACTTCTGGGTTGTGCATGTTCTAAAAAATCCAAAAATGTATAGTTTGCCAATAGCCAAAAACTTGATACGAGAATACGAAGTGAACCTGACTCGATGGCCTTCATCATACTGAGAAAACTCAAAATTGAGTGTCTGCTCTTGCTTGGTTAAAACGGAAAAAAAGAAGGGGGGGGGCATTTAAAAAGAAAGAGAGAAGGAAAGCAAAAGTATTGAGAAAAGAAAGAAAATCCCCTCTGAATTTTTTCCATTCCCATCTCATTTGTTTATTTAAGAATGGTAAGACGTTGATGTTCTGGGGAGGGGCTCGTAGTGATGGCAATGGTGTGAAGGAAGGTTTGGCTTCGGCATAAGCGAACAAAGCGTCTGTGTATCAATTCATGAACCAATATTTTAGTTGTCACAGGGCGAAATCTTAATTGAGAGATCATATATTTCCATTCGCATTCATAAGCTAACCAGTCAGTGATCCATCTACACAGAGACACATTTTTTTGAGCAAATGTCTCTTTGGACACACTCGTTGATGTTGGTTTGATTAAAACGGAGATTTTTTTCAATGTTTCTCTGAAAGCAAATCGAGTGGGCTGCGTCACGTGATGGTTCGACACACCCATGCCCTAATTTTCGGGCCGACCGAGCTCTGGAACTTGAACTTTGTTTCACCTCTGAAGAAATGAATAGAGACACGGCGGACTGGCTCCTCTTACTAACAGGGACGTTCTGTTCCACGAAATGTCTCTCCTTGGATGAAAATTCATTAAGCGAATTATTAAACCAATGAGATTCCAGTTATTTGTTCCGAACAAAAATGTCGGACCCCTAAAACCTCAATAATAATCTTGTAAATAACGTATAATGTACTAATTACTTTCTTGATTATATATAGACGCAAATGAACTTATGTATGACAAAACAAATAAAAGAATAATCGTATTATAATTCAAATTCACTATATACCCGCCCATCTGTCCGTCTGAGAATATGGGCCTAGATACTAGATATAAATCTAGATAAGTATAAATGAGAGCTAGATGATTCTGGATAATTCTATGAAGATTCGTATTCTTTTTTTTTTTTTTTTTTTCCGTGACTAAATGTATTTTGCCAAGAGCTTTTGAGGGCAATTTAAGGACCTCTCGTTGAGTGAAATTTCGTTACAAGCTTTCTTTGCTATACCATTGTTGTGGGCCCGAAAGCGTCAAAACTCACACACACACACACACACACACACACACACATGCACACACACGCACACGCACGTACACAAATACGCGTACACATATATAAATACACGCACAGACCTACTCTCACACATACACACAAACGTGCCGCTCATAGAATTATTTACCTTGTTAGTCTTACCTGAGAAAAGAAGAAAAGAAAAGAAAAAAGGACCTTGAACCCTTTATGTAGACTTTCTGCTGAACTGAACGAAAGGAATAAATCGCATCTGTTTTCAAATCTCATGGTGTGACAAGCCCTTGACAACAGATTTACTTTTTTTTCTGCAACAGCTTGGGCAAGTTCATAATAAAAGATGTTTGCTCTAATGCTCTCTCTATCTCTCTCTGTCTGTCTGTCTCTCTTCCATCAACCATCATGACATGTCAGCAACGGGACATTCTTATTGCGATACATAGCGATAGGAAAGGGGTTAGGGATATTAATTAACTCAAACCTTCCCCAAGGGCATTAGTTAGAACTGAAATTCAAACTAAGTCTGCCAACTTCATATTCCCACTGCTAACCGTTATTCTAACAATAAATTATTCAACCTCGTATACGTACGGAGGTGTGAGCATAATTTTTTGAGATGGATAACACAGCGTTTGTTTTTTTCTTTTTAGGATTGCGTCTTGATTGTAGGGGAGATAACTCATCTGGATACATCTCTTTTATTGAGTAAGCTTCAACTTCAATAAACACAGAGAAGAAAAAATTACCAAAGCAGATCAGGTGCTTAGCATAATCCGAAGCACATTCCAACATTCGGACACCACTCTGTTCAAATTACCCAACAAGACCTTGTTCAGAACACATGTGCAAGCAATATTTGGTCCTCCGCAATACCAAGAAATGCTAGAGAGGTTACAGAGAAGAGCTACAAAGAGATCTGCCATATGAAGACGGACTATCGGTGGGAGAGCTTCCTACGATATAGAAGGTTGAGAAGTGACCTGGTACACGTTTACAAAATAACACACGGCATGGTAGAAATAAGCGCAGATACTCATTGTGAGATATGCAAACACGGTAAACCCATGCTACAAAGAACTCTAAGAACAGCACACCAAGGTCACAGTCACAAATACCAAAATACACCACCGTCCTGGTATTATAGATAGATCCATTCTTTTCATACTGGAACTCCCTTTCAGATGGAACTGTAAACTCTTTTTCTATCAACAAACAATATGAACAACAAATCGAAAGAAACTAGCTTACCACACAATTAAAAATACTCACATCTTGAATGCCAACCTCCATTTTGTTCGATGAATCTTCAGTTAGTAATTTTTATGCTAACTTTATGATAACTTCAGTGGGGTACCAGGCCAATTGGATGGAGGAAATAAGAGACAGGAAATTGTGTTGCGTTAATCTAGCAATTGGGAAGGGCTTATTTGCCCTGAAAAAAAAAACAGTAGTCTGAAATACCGGTTTTTTAAAACCTGGACTCGAATGGATAAGGCCTATTTACCTACGAAAAAAAGTACTACGAATTCCTGGCTTTTTCCGGGACTCAAATTGAGTGGGTTTTGTTTGCCTTGAAAAACAGCATTACAAAATCCTTGCTTTAACCTGGACTCGAATCGAGTAAGGCCTGTTTACTTTCAAACAAACTTCATAAATCTAACCTCCTATAATCCTTTATCTTTTTGTGTTAATAACTGATATGGGTACTTTTCGCAATCTTCCAGGGAACTGGAACTTTTTCCATTAAGAGGATTCTGTAAAGACCGGAATACAGTATAAATCTCCAAACCTGGACCACCAGAGAACCCAAACTTTTTGAAAATCAACGGATAAATATCTGTTTGTTGTTTAGTAATTTCTATCATGAAAATGTTTCGTTAATAAACTAAAAATAAACAATCAATTTGCATTAAATATCTTCGGCTTTCATTTGTTTACTGTCTTTTTCGTTTACGATGTTCCAAGCATTACACGCCACTTTTTTTGTAGTGAAACATTTTTGTTTACATTTCTGTCAGGTGTTTACATCATTTTTTAAAAATTGCACGTTTTGATTAATGAAGTATTCTGTATTCGCTAATGACTGAACAGACAAAACTTACCTGTTCATCTCTTCTTTATTCCTCCTTAAATTTGAATTTCAAAAGTCCTGCCCGAGAATCCGAGAACCTTTCAAACTTCTACTGTGATTTGTACTTCTGAAGGTGCAATATCTGATGAATAGGGTTGATGTTGTCAAGCTTTGCTTGGTTAACGAAGAAACAAGCAGTCTAGCGTCATTCTAACAGTATATTATACCCTTTCTCTTTAATAATTCCCGACGGATGCTTTTCGTCGATTACTGCTTTCAATTCGTCTAACTGCATTAAGTAACACCAACAAAGCATTTGGAGTGAACACTTCTATAGTGCAAACAGTTCTGCATTGTTTCAATTGTTCGAGGTCTGAAAGTATGATTACCAATAATAAATCTCAAGGGATACCCAAACCTGCTCTTAATGATGAAGAATTATCCGCACCAGTGGCCAGCGAACCACAAACAATTGTTCGAACACTTTACGGAGATTTTAGGACAAATACCACGTCATCTCAAGGCAACAGAAAAGGTTAACAAGTTTAGGAAATGGGTCCCACATAAACTAACTGTCCCATGGCAGTAACAGATCTTCCACCTCTTTGCTGACTACGTCAAAGTGTAAAGAATTGGGATATGAAATCTTGCAACATTATCCATATTCATCTAACTCCCACGGATTATCATTTTTCTGTTGAGCTTGATACCCGTAACTATAGAGCACCCAAAGAGCGCATACTTCCGTCAACCAGTGCTCATCCATACGTCAAAATTTCATAGAATTTAGTCGAGAACTTTTGGAGATATCATATGAACAGACATGAAATTTTGGCGATATCATGTGATTACGACTCAAGGGAAGTAATTTCGCATGGATCCACACCCAAATTTAATCGCTTCTGCCGTAGTCTAGAGTTCACCTTTCTACAAAATTTAACTGAAATCCATTGTGAAAAAAATAATAAATGAATGAAAATTCCTGGATCCACCCCGAATTTTGAAACACCTTTTCCTTACCCTATTGCCCACCCTTCCACAAAATTGAAAAAATCTTTTCAGAAAGACAAATGGAAAGACAGCCGGAAAGACAAACAGAAAGACGCAGTCGTATATATATACCACTCCAACTTAATTGGCCGAGGTGATAAAAATTTAAATAATAGAGAAGCCATAATTTGTGCTTTGATTGAATTTGTGATCACTAAAAACCTAGTTATGGTATATTATCATTAGAAGGTTGTTGGGAAAGGGTTATTGCTTCAGTGTCCGATTTTGATTAAATATTTGAAGTTTTGATTGTTGTCGGTGGTTCGGATGCAGATTATCTAAACCCCAGATACAAAATATCAGAATCCAAAAATAATGATTTCTCTAAGTATTTAAAAAAAATGTGATTTTATCGATTGTGCCTTCCCCAGTGTCCTAACAATATAAAGTAGAAGAATTGAAAAATAATAATATTCTGGGTATTTGAAGAAACAATTTTTTTAATCGAATCTGCAATTTCCAATATTTTGACGCATAATCGTTGACAAAAATAGATTTAGCGTTTGCTATAATAGTTCAGACAATCTGGGCTTATATGAAGTAAACGACCGCCTTGTTTATATCATTCTATTTCTCCTTACGAAATCGTATTAGATGAACGACATTTCATATGTAACAGCTTAATGAGGGTGAGGGAGTACACAAACTAAACGTACCGAATAACCTTAGAGAATTTAATAATGGTTTCTCTTCTTTCAAAGCTTTTCTTTTGTAAACGTTCGTTGAATGTTGAAAGAGGAGAGAGTGAGAGAGAAGGCGGAGAAAGGGAGATGTGTGTGTGTGTGTGTGTGTGTGTGTGTGTGTGTGTGTGTGTGTGTGTGTGTGTGCGTGCGCGCGCGCGTGCGTCCGTGTGTGTGTGTGTGTGTTATTTAACAACTGATTATCAATGTTTTTTTTCTTCATTTTCTTTTTACAGGCTTTTGTCATTTTATCCTCTCATTAAAAGGACTTTATTACTGGTTGGACCTTTATTTTATTTCAATTATTTTTTTCTTAGATGAATTCAACTTAGACTAGATGCTCTGAATGAAAGAGATATCCTAATTATGTTGTTGTTCCAAAGAATTATAAAAATTATTATTTCTAGACTAAATACCCGCCCTAAACGGATGAGTGCGAAATTGCCGTCAAAAATGAATCACAAAATTGATGGATAGATAGATGGAAATCAGATAGCATTTAATTTAATATGATTGTAAAAAGTGATATTCGTGACTTATAGAGTTTCCTTTTTACGACCGTGGAAAATCTTGAAATGTACATAAATACTGCTTAAAATGAATATATTCATTCTTCCTTTTACTCTCGGATCCCCCAGTCGACAGACAATCATTCTCCATCAAGTCCTCACTCCAATCAGGAAACGTTTATCTCCCTGTTACTCTCAGCTCCCCTCTAAAGTCTCCATTACCCCCTTTACATCAACACGTAGCCGGACAGCAAAAGATAGTCACAAACATGTGTCCAATTTAGCATGAATTTTCATTGTAAATCGAACTCACCGTAAAACATATTTCGGGGCTGGTTTTAAAAAAATGCTTTAAATTTCATACCAGGTCACTGTTGTACACGAAAAAAATTCAATTGAGTTATGCAGCGAGGTTTCTGCGGTAGGCTGTCATATACAGACAAAGAGACAGTGAATTTTAATGAGAGGTTTTGATAGCTACTACTCATAACTACACATACATTTCTTCTTTTTTTAAAAATCTCTTAAACGCCAAAACTGGCACATTTCTTCTCTGCTTATTGTATTTGAAATAACGGAAAAAAATTACTTTGAATAATTCAGAGGTTAAAAATCTTGATCGATTTTTTCACGATTATTTCCTGGCTCTAACAAAAAATCATTCTAGTGGCATTATTCTTTATTTTTGGATGTGTCAAAAAATTCCAAGCTTTAAGATATGTGAGTAGAATACTGGGTCCAAGTGAACATTTTTCCTTAAGTAAGAATAACCAGGAAGAGAGGAAATAGAAGAAGAATACTGTTACCAATAGAATCTCACGTCTTTTGGAAATATGTAATATTTACAAGTGATTGCAATCAGGAACAAAATATTGAACCATAGCTGTGTGCTTGCATTGTTTTGCTATGTTTTCAGATGGAAAGACGGGTTTAAAAAATTGATAAAATCACTGAAAGTTACCAAATAGTTTATCAAGTATGAACTGGATGTCTTATACCGACAAAATATGCGAAATCATGGTCAGAATGAACGACAAAAAGTGAAGCTTGCAAGATTATACTAGAACCAATTCAGTATGAATTCTGTCTCAGCTGGCTCTGGAAGTTTGTTCTTGACGTCAGACTTTGCCACTCTGTTACTTAGAGGGTTTTTGTCCCACCTAGCACTTTAACGTTGCCCTAGGGCTTGTTTGTCCGAATCGAGGTCAAAAGGCATCAGTCTGAAAAGCATCAGTCCAAATGCAAGCAGTGTAGTGATCATCGTTCAAGATTTGAATGAATGAAAGTTTCAATTTCATGATCACGTTAATATCTGATGAATGCCTTGTTCGATTGTACCTTTTAATTATGAAGTGAAGAATAATTTTCAGTTTGAAAAAGAATAAAAATCATCATTATTATCATTATCATCATCATCATCATCATTATTATTATTATGATTATTATGATTATCATCATCATTATTATTATTATTATTATTATTATTATTATTATTATTTCATAACGTAAAGTTGTTTAAAAAAATCAATTCAATAACAATGAATTTATAACAATGAATGTAAACTTATTACTGAATGTATATTGTTCCAATATATATATATATGTGCTTAATGTTATCAGCCAGTTATTGTTATAAAAAATACCACGTTGTCTCAAAGTGATCACAATTATCAGCTCCCTCTGGATAAGCTCTGTACGTATCCACAAAGATAGAGAAGGAATCGTCTCTGTTCTTGCGTACACACGCACTAAGATCAGTGAACATATCATTCAGTGATGGAAACGGGATCTGGGAATTAGGTATTGGGTAAGACTGACTTTTGGGAACAAGGTATATTGATAATATTGTAATGTCTCCATCGAAGCTACAGTAAAAGAAAAATGAGAAGTAGGTATACGCCGTATACAGTTCCACTCATGATTGCATCACCACAGTAATCACGTTGCGAACACAACAGACCAAAGTTCACACCAAGAATTAATTGTATGCGCACGTACGCATACATTCACATACACACACGTGCGTGCGTACACACACACCAAGTCTCTGAGGTCGAGTTGACCTATTATTTCTCGTATTATACAGCAGTACATTGAATAGTGCGGTTTAAATTAATACTAGTAATGACGTAGTGCGACCGAGGTATTGCTGCACAAATTAATACATCTAAGTATAAGCTGAAAAAAAAACCCCCAGAAATAAACCCATACCCACATTATATTATGATGATGAGACCTTGAACAGTGAGGTTTTGAACAGCACAGTATTCAAGGTATTGTACCTGAATAACCAAAATTTTTCCCACTCCTCGTGGCAACGCCCCGACCTTCGCCCCTCCCTCTGTTACGAAGTTACAGACATCCAAACTTTCTTTATTCTTACACGCACTTGACACATTTTCTTTCTCTCTCTCTCCTTCTGTTCACACAAATGCGAGCGCGCAGAGGCACCATTCGCGAACACACAAACACACCCGTCGATGCAATTAGTGACAGGTCTCGTACATTTACTTCTGAGCAGAATACGCTTCCAAATCTGCAATCAATATTTTTTTTTTTTATGTAAGCTGAACTTTCTTGGTACGGCACGAGGCAATCCTGGGTGGATCGAACTTATTAATGTATTGAAATAAGAAACGACCTTCTAGGCTAGCTTAAAATCAAGTTTTTAGCTTAGTCTGACACAAGGCTACAAGCGAGAGATATTTACGAATTGAATTCACTACTAATGGTCTGTTAGGCTATTTACCAAACTTAACGATACCCCGCAGAGCTGCGTATTATTGGGCGTCACCAGGGCTGGATTTAGTAAGTGTAGGCTCGTAATCTTTATTATTACGTTATTATTTAAAACCTTGATGCTCATTTTCGAATAAAGTCTTATTAACTATGTTCATGGAATTGATTATTTTAAGGAGCGAATTTCGCTTTATCTATTTAAGCAGAACTTTTTTTCTTTTTAAGAAAGGAAAAAGCAAATTCTGGTAATATTATAGCATGAGTTCAGAATTGAACTGGATTCAGCGGAAATTGTTCGCAACACCAACCGAGTACTTAACCAGGAGGCCATTAACGAATGTACAGCTCAAAATCGGTTCAAAAAAATTTCAAAATAGAGACGAGAGCCTTGAGGACATGGGCGTCCTTCTGTGATTGATGATATCCAATTGAGGGCCATTATTTAGGTGGACTCACACAAGACTAATCGCGAAGTTACCGAGAGGCTGAACGTTGATCATTCAACAGTTATTCGACATTTGTACCGGATTGGGAACAGTAAAAAAGCTTGACGTGTTACACTAATGACCCTGAATAAAAAGCAAAAAATTGCTCACATGTCGTACGAATGACACGGCATAAATTGAACGAACTAGGCTACGAAACCCTACCTATTTAGCTCACGTACAAGACCTCTCGGACCAATCACCACTTTTTCAAGAATTTCGACTACTTCCTGCGAGGGAATGTCTTCAACTACCAAGCAGCAGCTCAAAACATCTCCAAAGAATTCATTGATTTCAGGATTCCAGGATCCAAGAATTCTATGCTTCCTGAGTAAATATACTTGTTTCTGGCAAAATTGCATAGATTCCGAAGGTTCTTATTTCGGTCAATAACTTTTATTCTATAACGAGATATACTTCTTTAAATTCGATGGCGAAAAACTGCAATTATTTTTACACTGACCCAGATGCACCCGGGGAGGGGGCAAGGTGGCGCCAAATTAAAAAAAATGCACACATATTTGAACAATTTTTTACTTGCACAGTAAAGTCATTTTTCCATTTGCTTTATGTAGTCAGACAATACAACAAATGTCTGATATTTTAGTAATAATCTTACTTTTTCATTTTGATTTTTGTAAAGCAGTTATGACTCCAATTTTAGATACCGTCTTATACATGAATGGTAAAATGAAAGTGTATCACAAATATACCACATTCCCATTCAAGTAGCGGTCATTGGCTAAAATCGTGAACCTTAAACACCCTGTCATCCATAAAAGTTGAAGGCTGCATAGTACTATAGTAATAAAGGAAGTGCAGACTCACCGAATCTGAATTGATAGTTTGCAAGCATTTAGCGCGGGGTCCTATGAAAATGCGGAACCCGTAGCACATGCAACTTTTGCTTTATAATCATTCCGGTGACCGATATTCAGTTAATCCAACACTGGACACCACCAATGTTGTCAATTTAGCGATTTTCGCGCTAAATCCAGCGCCTTTCTTGATTAGGCATCGCGAAAATTCAACATTTAGCGCTATTTTTTCAATAGCAATTCTTAGCTATTTCAGACAAATATAGCTATTTCTAGCTACTAAATTTTGCCATCGTACATAGTACATTTTGGCGTTTCTTGACGCTTTATAGTTGTCAATCTAGCGCAATTTTTTTTGTTGGAAACACTGGACACCACTGCTATAGTTGAGGCTGTCTTATAATATTTACTCGACTCCTAACCTTAGCACAGCATAAGGTCACAAGCGTAAGGTGCCTGGTAAGGATCAAACTCACTTCAGCAGTAATAATGGTCTGGCTAGGCTAGGTTGCTATCCATTACATCACGGGGGAAACCCAGCAATCATTTCAACTTCCTTGCACGTCACAGGTCTGATACTTGAATAATATCTTCAACTCGCCACTTTCTAAGAAATTGCGTCAGAGGTATCTTTATACGCACTCAAATATACCAGGATACACTCCGTTCCTTCATCTAAAGAAGTTGGCTCTTACAAAAAAAAAAAAAAGAAAAGCGTAAAATATTTTATATAGTCATGTATAAAAGCTGTTAACAATCATGGCTTGGTCGCCGACATCGTTTGCGTAGGTGTGTTGTAGGTAGAGGAAGAGAGCGAGTCGTTCAGCTAAAAGTACAACTGCCCTCATTTCACAGACGCAGCTCCAACCTCTCTCTGTTATCTCAGGTTTTTTTGTAATCTTAAAAAAAAAAACAACAAAAAACCTCATTTTTAGCATAAGATCTATTTTCGTCCCATTTCTCCAGCCCCCGGCCGTGACACCCACTCTTTTTGTTCTCCGTTGTAATCCACCCTGGCTCGAAACCCTCTTCCCCTACCCTTGTCATCTTCGGTCTCTAATCTGGCCTCTTTCCTTTTCTACTATTGCCCATACTGATAAAAACGAGGGCAGTCTTTAGATGATTTCGCAACTGCTTTGTACTAATGAAGACCAGGGAAATCACGTTGCTCCGCATTTTCTAGTCCACGTTCAACTATAAAAGAACCAAGTTTTTCTTACGCATTTCTTTTACGCAAAAAAAGGGGGAAAAGAAAGAGAAAAAGAAAAGAAAACAATCCCTGTAATGATGGAAATTTGCACGCGAAGGTTCTCTCGGAAAGTTGTATTTTACCCAAGATATACGGTTGTGGACTTTAGATATGGCTTATATAGTCTAATTTCCTAAGAATCCCGTGATTTTTGGCGCAAATTTTAGGACTGAACGAAAAGTAAGGTTTAGAATTTTGAAGTACGGAAGGCTAAAACAGTTTTAGAACTGAAGTATTAGAAACATTATTATTATCATTCCTTTTATCAATACGTTCTCTATGCCTCCATATAGCTGGGTTTAACCGCCTAGGGGGAAGGTATTTTCAGCACGTTAATAATAATAATAATAATAATAATAATAATAATAATAATAATAGTAATAATAATAACAACAACAACAACAACTCTATAAAACTCTTTAATAATTATCTCTCTTGACAAATGCTACAGATAAAAACATAGATATACGCGTGGCTATTATATTAGTTGATTCTTTACTCTTGTACCTCAGAATTTTCTCATTAGTACTGCTATCTCCTTGGTCGTGTCACTAAAAAGTAAATGAACGTAGAGGAGGCAGAGGTATCTATTTATTTGATCTACCAAGCTTTAGCTCAGTCTGGCTGATGGGCATCAGTGTGGTCACTCAGTGAGGCTCAAACTCACTACTTATTAGTCTGCGAAACCAGCTCCCTAACTTACTTCTAATGGAATATACTTAGTTTGACACAAGAGAGTGGGACATCTAGAAGAATCGAACTCTCTTCAGTAGCAATAATTTTCTAGACTAACTCGCTAACCAACCATTATCCCGTAACGTAAATTCGTTAGGTTAATTACTATCTGAACTCCAATAGAATTACCTAAAACTTAACCCTACCACATTAACGTCTAATACTAGGTAAATTGTTCAAAATGAATGGAAACGTAACTATGTAAGTAGTAGTAGTAACTATATGTTCATATAAACTAAGCGTGCCGTTACTCGCTGCTGCTAGTTATAAGATCCTGAAGGACTAGCTCTGGTAGCTCAGTGCTGCTAGTTAGTAGATATAGAAAGGACATGACTTATGCGCTGGGAAATAAGACTTGCCCTTCGTTTCTTTCTCTGTGAGTTTGACGGTACAATAAATGTAATAAACCAAATATGTAAAAGAGTAAATATGCGCAAAATGAAAAGTACAGCTTCAATGTAACTTGAGAGATATTCATTATAAAATGCACAAGATTAGATCGATATCATTAGCTGTAGGAAGATGGATAAAGTTCTTGTCGATGGAGAGAAAGTATGTTTTTGATAGATCGTTTGCTAATTAGTTGTAGAATATTTCTTGGGGTGCAGAAAGTCCCGAGTGTTTATCGTTTGAACCAATTAATCGAAGATGAATATGCCTCTCTCTCTGCCTGACTGCGTCTGTATACGTAGGCTGACAACTTGAACGCTATTTTGCATGAATGCATGCGTGCGTGCGTACGTCGATTGAAGAAGGTATATCCATTGTCGTTATGGATAGGGAAACTCATCATATTTACTTGCCATACGCGTAGGTATAGGAGATCTGTCAAAAGAATCTACTCATCTGTTGCTTTTATTGAACTGGTATATGAGTGAGTGTAAATCCCCGAATTTGAGTTTTTGGTTTTATCTTGTCAGCAAATCTAAAAGATAACTAAAGGTGGAATTTTTGGATTCACTTCTTGTCTTTTTCGAGACTCAATCATTGAACGTCTCGTATGTCTTTGTTCAATTCATCTCAATATACATATGTATGTTGGTGCAACTACCCTATCGGTCGCAGGTTCGATTCCTGCAGCAGCCTCATTTTCTTAAATTGTTTATTCCCTCTGCGTTGTCTCGGTCAAATGATTCATTCACCGTGTAATAACGAGAGATCATTTCAAATAGAGTATCTAAATGATAGAACGCAATTTATTAAATTATTTCTATCGGATTATATACACACACACACATATATATATATATAGGAAAATTTCCTAACAAGAAACCTCGATTAAGAATAAAATAAGACTTTAAAAAAAAAGTCATGTTGTTCTGTGAATCATTTCGGACTCGAAGTCCCTCACACAAACGAACACGTGCGGATTCCCCGAGGATTTTTTTCTGAGGAACGATTTGCCTATTGTAAAAGGAAATTTTTACTTAGTTTTATGGTAGGCTATAATGATAAAATTACAATACTAACAATGAAGAGAGCCGGACTGAATTTCTAATGGCTACTGACAGCCAGTTCTCAGGGGAACATTGGTGGGTTTCGCGACTATCAGAAATGTTCGCTTGAGGCGAAGTTAAGTGATTGAAGTTGTTAATAAAAACATCTACTTCTCCCGCTCACATTTATCGCCGTGTATAGTCGTTTACAGGAATTATGGTCACTACAGCTAGGTGGTCATGTAGATCATGTACTTAGTTCCACACTCCGTGGATAATCTATACTTGCGACCTTGTGCCAGACCAAGTTTAGTAAAGGGCGCCTCACCGTGAGATAATTGGTTGGCGCAGTGGTGTCCAAATCTCTGACTTACTAAACCAAGAATTACCCTGTCCTCATTTTCTGCAACTCCCCTCTCAAATGAACAATTTTCAATAATTGCGCCCCCCCCCCATTTAAAATAATAGAGCCTTCCTCTGCTATCCGACAGAACAGCGTTCGTGTAAAAACCTTTCATGAACCGAAATGACGTAAAGCAGTTATCATCAATTTCCATGGGAAACATTCTTGGAGCGTTCCCAGACTCCCAAATGGTGATGATAAGCTGAGTCGTTGGAGATAAGACTAGTGGGGAGGGGAGAGAGAAAGAGAGAGAGGCTTTTATAACGGCTTACTACAGACCCAGAACGCTGAACGTTATTTCCACTTTTCGCCTTTTTAGCGTAAAAACGAAAAAGTGGCATAAAGCGAACTTTCAAATAGTAGGTATATCTGTATTTTTCTAATTCAGAATTCTCTCTGTATGAATTCAATTATTGCAACAAATTGTTCACAAGTGAATAACAAGGAGATAAAAGGCTAAACGAATTAAATACAGCGATTTATATCATTGTGTAAAATTGGGTTATTTTAGTGCCTGATTTGCAAGGATTACCATAGAATTATTAAAAGGTTTGAATAAATACGCACTCAACAGAAAAATTTAATTTACCCTTCATTAAAATTAAGAGAGAAACAGGAAACCCATTTAATTCATTCGAATAAAAATCATAATTCTTAAAAACGAAGGAGAAACAGACTCTCCTACCCTGGGGTTGTCTACTTCTCATCATTTCAATAAAAATAATCGATGACACCCGCCTCCAAACTACCTCAAACCGGGAAATAAATCTCGCAGAGAGCTAACTACAATAAAAAAACTAAAAACAAAATAAGATAATCGAGCATTAGGCATGTTTTAAAAAATAACTATTAAAAAAAATGTATAGGACAACGTTTGGTAGTTTCTTCTTTCAAGTGAACAAGTTTTATGAAGAGTATTTATTTAATCAAAACGATTACTTGGTTGGAAACTGCATATTCAAGAGAATAAGCTTGGTTTATGCACGTAAAAGTTTGTGGAGAGAGAGAGAAAGAAAAAAAAGAAGAGATAGGGCCATTGCTTTATTATCAATTTTTGACTTCTCTTTAGCTATCATAATCTAATTTTTTTCTTTTTTTAAACGATACTACTTCGAGAAATAAAATATAAAATAATGCGTCAAATGGTAATAAAAGACAAAGGTGCACGTTCGGCGAGTGCATTTGGTCACGTGACACACGTTCCTGATTTTTGTTCGGGGTTTACATTTGTCTCGGCACGGGGTGTTCCATGCCCGCCAACTCGAATTCATGTCAATTATTTCGTTGCATATTTGTTTGTCTGTCTGTCTGAGCTCTGAAGGCATCGTGAACGATTTAATTATGCTGTTCGACTTGTTTCATTGCAAATGATATAAATACCACCATCTGATTTTAAAATGTTTTTCTTATAAATTTTCGAATTGTATTAAAACATTTTCCAACATCGGGGAAAAAAAAAAAAAAAAAAAAAAAAAAAGGATTTGTTTTTTCCGAATCGAAATTAAACTGAACTTTCTTTGAGGTTTTAGGACTCCATCAGACCTAAACAATTAATTACTTGGGTTTGCCCCCCCCCCCAAAAAAAACGAAAAACAAAAAGTTGTTGTGAAGTTGTTGCGGTGATATCCTAATTTAGAAAATTTCTTCACGACATAAAATTGCATTGGCAATCTTTCGTTTGCTCTTAACACTACCAGAAGAGAGCGACCGGATGGCTAGAAAGGACTAGATTGATTTTTTTAGGCTTTGAAAACAGCTAAAATTGGCTAGGATACATTTCCAGGTAATTGTATTGTTAGAAAAATGTTCATTTTTAAACCGAGAAAGAACACTTTTTGAAAAACAGTATTTCTAAGCTATAACAAATTAATGGCTCATATTACCATTATTTTGTTAATATATGATCAATAAGTTATATAATTATACCTTTTGCAACCTTTGAATCTGTTTGGGAGCGTTTACAGTTACCTGGAAATTATATCTAGCTACTTTTAGCCATTTCAGAAGCTGCTCATTGACAAACTTGACGAAACATTGTAATCAGGGAGCTAAATTTTCATTAAAATATTTTCATTTTATAAATCTACTTTCATTTAGCTTCACAAAAATTCAGACGACCTATTCCTCTTAGACAATGAATATATCTTGTGGCTACTTTATTTCTTCCTTGTCAATAAAACGACGTCCAAGTCCCAACTGATGAGTGTTGATAACTTGTGTCACCCGTACTGGAAGCGCGTGTGAGGGGAGAGACGAGAGACCCAAATATTTTTTTAAGGTATCGTTCATCTTGGGATGAGAAACGGCGAATAAATTTCAGACTCAATTACCTCCCATGGATTAGATTCATGTCACTCAAAAATGTTTATTTCACGTCTTGACATTCGTTCAGCAAAAGCATTTGGTAGCCCTTACACCCTTATAAATGATATTTTATTTATCCTTTGATGAAGAAAGAAAACTCATGGCTGTTACATACTTTACATATTTCCCTCTTGTGTTATAAGTTTTCAAATGTTGATTTTTTTTACAGGCCTCCCTCCACTTCATGGACGATTAGTGCAATATCTGGCCCCTGTTCGTCTCTATAGACAATGGAACGTCCCCCCAGGCATCAATTTGGCTGCAGGGAGGACATGCAATTGGACGTCAAACTGCCTCGAGAAGGCTCCACTCCCAGACTCTGGTTTAGAATCAGACTTGTCCCTCTCCTAGACTGACTAGGGAGCCCGATCTGATTCCCACTATTTTAACTGGGATGATAAGAGATGGATTTATGTCCTTTCAAAGGGCATTACTGCACAGAGAAAATGAACAGCCCCGACTAGGTTTAGGATAGGAGTCGCCGATTTAATTGAGTCCTAACCGACTACGCGAATAGCATTTCCGATCAGTGCAATAATATATCTTCAATTCCCCATTAATTCACCTTGTGCCTCACTAAGTTGAAAGGAGAAACTTTGTCGATGTACAAAAATATACCCCCCCATTCAACTCACTTGCATTCAAATCATGTTGAAAATGAATAACGTCAACTTCAGCTTATGCGGTTAAGGGGTGAATTAAGTTAGATTCGTACAGGATTTTTTCCCCTACTTATGCAAGGGCAGTAACTCTGAGACTTACTTGAAAATTTCATCTATATCAAGATTTCGGGATGAAGGACGAGGTGATTATATACATATATAATTGATTTTTATTCTTTGTAAAAATATTTGAACATCTTATATAATTAGTGTCATCTTTTTAAACGGACTCTTCCACTGAAACATTTTTCACAAAAATTAACTAATAGAATTCAAATGGAGTGGGGGCTAACGGCACTTTTCCTTCAAAAAACAAAACAAAACAACTACAAAAAACAAAAGCCCCAACAACAAACAAACCACACACCCTCTTCTATACCCAAGTCTCTTGTACCTCCTACAACTACCACTAAATACTCAGCCTGATAAACCATTATAACCATTTTTGGGGGAGGGGGGGGGGTGTTCAAGAATTTCTCCCACATCAATCAATAGTAATGACTTCTTCACTTTATGCCATTTTGGTTTACAAAAGGCTTTCATAAGAATGCTCAATTTTCAAATAGTGGAGGGGGGGAGGGAGGAAGAAGCCTGTAAATCTGTACCTGTATAATTGGTAATTCATACCTTGTAAAAGCTTAATAAGGTATAAAATCCACAGTTCAAACTGATCCTCAAGTGAAATTATAGCTCAACTAGGCTAATTGCAGGATGAAGACTAAATAAATTGAAAAAAAAAAAAAAAAAAAAAAAATGTCTGTTGGATCGGAAAGTTGCACGGTGAGGGGGGGGGTACACATAAGATTTATATGGATCAAATGTAGAATCCAGATCCAAAAATAGATTCAAGTCAAAAAGCAAAAACTTTCAGATTACATTGTAATCAAAATTCAATTTAAATCAATTCAATTAAAACAAGGTTGAAATGTAAAATTCAGACCCTTTGACTAGATGAAAAGAATTCAGTGAAATTACATTCATCGTTTTGATTGCAGTAAAATCTGAAAATTTATGCTTATGACTCCAATCAATTTTGGGGTCCAGATTCTACTTTTGATATATATACATATATATATATTATATATATATATCATATATATATATATATATATACACACACACAAGTTTTTGATATCCAAGTGAAATATTCATCCAAGTTATTTAAAAAAAATTTTTTTAGCTATTATAAAATTCATAAATTTGCTTTCAATGTAAACAAAATTTTTATACAGAGGAAGTGGCTTGCTATCATGGATATTACCAAAGGGTTATTGTTATCAAAATCAGTCAGTCCCAAACACCATATCTGTAGTGATCAGAATAAGCAGCTTCCTCTATATATCTTTCACCAGACGTTATCAGCCACTTATTGTTGATGCTGTTCCAAAATGATCATAATAAGCGACCTCCCCTTTATCTGGGTTCGTGAATGAGTTTTAGTTAATAGAATATTAAGACAAAAATGACGATCCTTCAACAGATTTTCAAATGTAATGTATGTACAGATACTGAATAAGCTATCAAACGGGTAATTGATAGCTGGAGTAATTATAACTCATACAAAAAGAAAAAAAAAAATATTCAAGTGATCTGATATAAATTCCCAGGTGCCTAATTTCATGAATCCAATAGCACCATATTCCTCTGGGGTGGGGCAGATCACAAGGGGGTACATATGATTTTTTAAGTAATAAAATCATTTTTTTTTCAGAGCCAAAGCAGAACAAGAGCAAAATACTGTCAGTCTTTCTATTGCAGAGAAAAGTCTGACTAAAGTCAGAATTCCACGATTTGTAAGTGAAATATTGATCAGCAAAGTTAACAAATAAAACTTGTATTTTACAAGTGAATAAAATTGTAAATACCGATTTCATAACTGATGTAGGGGTTATCCCCCCTTATAAACTATTTCAAACATCTAACTTATTACAGTATAAAAATACTAATTTCAAAAAGTCTTTTAATGGTTCAAGTGAAACGAATTTATATATGTAAAAGTTTTAACGGGTCTTATTTTTTCCAGTAAGTGAGGAAATTTGAATAAAAGGTTCTTTGAGAATTGTGAGTAAAAATTTGCCAAAACATTTTCAAAAAATTATTAGCTCTGATTAAAACTAACCTCACAGAAGTTGAGTAAATGATTTACAAACAATGAATAAACTTGAAGAGTGTTCACTAATCTAACATTCAGCATCATTTTGTGGGGTAATGTTTAGTAAGCTGGTCTTCATTACTATCAAATATTGAGTTAAATAGGCATCTAGTGAGTACCTACTTAGCTTAAAAATAACTATAGATTACAACTTGTTTTGAAATGAAAGCACAACTTTCCACAAGGAATTGGGAAGGGGAAAAAAAATTATGTTTGTTCAAGGATAAACTTTCAATTAGTTTGGTTAGTCTTTTAAACAGGGTGGATATTTGAAAGACAAAAAATAAAATCAGACAAGGAGTACAAGAGTAGACTATCAATGATGTGACATACACAGCATCTTGTCAGCCATGTTGACAATAAAACAGTGAGAACTAAAAGATACTAAGACAATAAATTTTTATTAAGTATATCTGAGGTAATTTGCATAAATTCAAGTCATACTTGGGGGAGGATATCAAGGTCTGGCTTGAGAGGGCACCAATAGAGGACTGAGAGCTCAAAAGCCTGACTGTCTGCCCTAAAGCCAAACATTTAGTCTCCCTACTTCTAAATCTTGTAATATTCTTAAAAATAAGATTGATCTAATCTTCAAAATTAATTTTGTCAAGAGTTATGTTCAGTGAATCATAACACTAACACCATGATATGAAACAGATTTTCAGTCAGTTAAAAATAATCACACTAAACCATTTCTTGCCACAAAATGAAAGTGGGAACTGAAAGAGAAGAAAATAAACACCACCACAAAATAAGATGTGAGGGGTGTAACTTTTTGATACATGAAAAAAAGCATTAAATGAACGGATTTTAGCGACAATGGCACAAATAGAAAAATCTATAAAAAAAATTTCCCCAACTAAAATTAATAGTTCATTAAAAATATCAACTGAAAATCATGTATAAACATTTTTCAGATGTAACTGAATTAAATTTATACGGTTAGATTAGAAGGACCCACAGAATCTTTCAAGTCTTCAACATCATATTTTAAGACGTAATTTCATTTGGGTTGGGAGATTTTTTCCTATTTTTCCACTTGTGTCTTTTGTACCAGTGTCATAATTACTGTGCACCTACAGAAAAGGAAAAGAAGAAAAAAAAAAAATCATTGACAAATATAATTCTGCAAGATAAAAAGAAAAAAGAAAAAGACAGAAGTCCAAATAACCATTCTAACAGTTTATTACAGCCACAGAGTGTACTTACAACTTGTACGGTAGGACAACGTGCGACTACTAGACATTCGTTGCATGCGTTTCCAGGTGTTGTGCATGGCCAGCCCTACCTCCCTGTTGAATCTGGGCCGATAAATCTCTCGGTCTATCTAACAGGGTTGACATTTTAAAAAACAGACAGACAAATAGAGCTGGCGAACTGAAGCAAACAGCATCCATATTAGAGCCATTTGCCAACAAAAGATACAAGTAAAAAAATAAAAAAATAAAATAAAAATAAAAATTAAAAAAAAAAAAAGAAAAGGAAAGAAAGGGAGGGGGATAGCAACAAACTATGCATGTTTATAATGTGTCTGCTAAACAGAGCTGAGGATTCCAGCTACCATTCTTTTAAACTTGCCAAACAATTTTCACTGAACTATGATTTGGTCGAAAGAGCACAAGTTGTCAGCAACTGCTATCTACATAAGGCTGACGAACAGTTTGGACAGAACCAGTTTTAGTTGTCAGCCCTCAATACACCAAACATAGTTGGGTGGAAATATTGTAGGCACTAAATCGAACTGGAATAGAAGTCAGTGCATTTTAGGATTGTTTTTGTTTTTTGTTTTTTGCCCTGAAGAAACTTTCAATTTTATTAAAAGTTGAGGCTTTTTTTTTTTTATATTTCAATCCTCAAACAATAAAATAAAGACTCTTAAGAGATTTGGAAAAAAAAAAAAAAAAAAAAAAAAAAAAAAGAAGAGATAAATAAAAAGATTAAAAAAAAAAAAAAAAAAAAAAAAAAAAAAAGTGTAAATTTCCTTCTATTCCAGTTAGAATGCAGTGGCTGTTTAAATTTCAATTTGAATGAAAAAAAAAATTTTTTTTTTGAAAAATAATAATTACTGAAGTGGCATTGTCTCACTATCAGGTGACGCAAGCATCAGGCAAAGGTTGTTGCTTTTGCTGCATTAACAATGATGGAAGCTCACCTTGATGGAGTGACACACACACACGCATACGTACATACATACACACACACACTCACTAGAAGAAAGGAGTGACAACAATAGGGAAGCAGGCAAGAAAGACAACAGAAAAAAGCCAACAGAAATAAAATTAACAAAAAGAAAAAAAAGAAATCAATAAAATTTGCACAACCAGAATTTTTTTGATACAATATTACCAATAGAAAAAGCAGTTGAAAAAAAAAAAAAAAAAAAAAAAAAATCAATACATAACAGCTTTGAAAGTACAGGTTTACAGATACATAGCTGGTAAAAACATCATCTCAGAACTAAAATACTGATGTCACCCATACAGAGCAGGGTGAGAAAGTGTAAAAATTATTTTACACTTCTTTTTTTTTTTAAAACAATGAGATAGCAGGAAAAAAAAGACAAAAATTGCAAAAAAAAAAAATAAAAAATAAAAAAAAAATGCAAGAACAAAGAAAAAGAAAAGATTTTTTAAAAATAATTAACAATAAATGGTAGTATAACTTTTATAAAGCTATTTTAATAACAACAACGACAACAAGTCATTGATTAGGTTCAAATTATTTTTCTCTAATTTCATATCATAAAAACCCTTTATTATTTCTGATGAACTGTTTTGGGCATTTTGACAATGCAGAAATCAATTTTGAAAGCTTTAAAGAATTAAGTTTATGAATTTGATTGGGACTAGAAAAATAATAAAAGCTAGTTTATAGCCAGAGGTTCTTACAAGTCGTGCACATTAGTCTCCAGGAAAATTTCATAACTGAAATTCAACTAATTCAAATAGAGTCAATATTTGAGTAATTTCAGAATCGACTTCTACAATGTTAAAAAGCCTAAAAGCTTACTAGAAAAAAAATAAAGGAAGCTTGTTTGCAATGTAAGATGACGAGAAAAATGACAAAGATTTGTTGAACCAGGATGCTGGAATGGCTGAGAGTATGAGGCAGAAAAGGCTGGAAGAGACAACGCATGCAAACTGCACCAGTAGTGCCAGAGAGAGAGAGAGAGAGAGAGACTCACAGCAAAAATGATAACTCATGGATGTGAAAGTGACAGTGTGAGAGAGAGAGAGAGGGGGGACAGAGAGAGAGAGAGAGAGGGGGGGACAGAGAGAGAGAGAGGGGGGACAGAGAGAGAGAGAGAGGGGGGACAGAGAGAGAGAGAGGGGGGAGAGAGAGGGAGGGAGGGGGACAGAGAGAGAGAGGGAGGGGGACAGAGAGAGAGAGAGGGAGGGGGACAGAGAGAGAGAGGGAGGGGGACAGAGAGAGAGGGAGGGGGGACATAGAGAGAGAGGGAGGGGGACAGAGAGAGAGGGAGGGGGGACATAGAGAGAGAGAGAGAGAGAGGGGAGACATAGAGAGAGAGAGAGAGAGAGAGGGGGGACAGAGAGAGAGAGAGGGGGGGGACAGAGAGAGAGAGGGGGGGACAGAGAGAGAGAGAGGGGGGGGACAGAGAGAGAGAGAGAGGGGGGGACAGAGAGAGGGGGGGGACAGAGAGAGAGAGAGAGGGGGGACAGAGAGAGGGAGAGAGGGAGGACAGAGAGAGGGAGAGGGGACAGAGAGGGAGAGGGGGGGACAGAGAGAGAGAGAGAGAGAGGGGGGGACAGAGAGAGAGAGAGAGAGAGAGGGAGGGACAGAGAGAGAGAGAGAGGGGACAGAGAGAGAGAGAGAGGGGACAGAGAGAGAGAGAGGGGACAGAGAGAGAGAGAGGGGACAGAGAGAGAGAGAGGGGACAGAGAGAGAGAGAGGGGACAGAGAGAGAGAGAGGAGACAGAGAGAGAGAGGGGACAGAGAGAGAGAGAGGGAACTGGAGCCAGCAGGGCAAAGAGAGAGCCACAGCTGGAGGGAGGCAGAGAGAGCGAGAGAGAGAGCGAGAGCCAGAGACGGGGGATAGAGAGAGCCAGAGCCATGTGAAGACATAACCAGAGAGAATAAATACACACCCACACCGAATAAATAATGAAAATGAGAATTATGAAAACATGCACACACACATACACACAGACTTCCGATCGGAATAATTTGCACTTTTCATAGTAATTCTAACTTTGCATAGTTAAAAAACAAAACAGGAAAAGTTTTTAAAAAAGTTAAAAAAAAAAAAAAAGAAAAAAAAGAAGCAACAATCTTGGAATGGTTCAGTTAACTTTTGTGAAAATTTAGTAATAAATACAATGAATTCAAAATTCATCTAATTTTTCTCAAAAGATCATATAAAACTTCTGTGAATTTTTAAGATGAGGAATAATCATAATACATAGATTTATTCAGTCTGTTGTCCTCATCTTGAATTGATTCTATCTTCACAACGTTTCGGCTGTTGTACCCTATAGCTCTCTTATGTTTGAAAATATTCTTGCAATCTTGAATAACCCCCACTGATCAAATGGGGGAGGCAAGGGGCTTAGACCAGACGCAGAGAGCATTTCTGAAAGCGCCAGGCACCCGAAGAAGGTCATGGATTACAACAGTCAGAATGTTGTGACAATAGTCCAAATAAATATGTATGATTAGATAAAACTATAGTTTATTTGGATTATACTTTAAAAATGTTTCCCCCCCCTTTCAATCAAGAATAATTAACTGTTCATATGTTACAATATAGAAAAATAACAAAAAATCAATTTTTTTTTTCAATAAAAACTGACCTCTTTTGTGAAGAACAAAGACTAAGATTTTTTGTAGGACAAAAGTTACAAAAAGAAATGAAGTCAGGCCAAAATGGAATGGTAACGTAACACAAGAAAGAGTTGTTAGGTTTGGACAGAAGAGGAGATAATCCCAGCTTCATCTTAGAGACTTACCCAACATGGGCTTTGAAATATAAAGGGGGATAATCCCAGCTTTATCTTGGACTTACTAAACACAAGCATTGGAATAGCCTTGAATTCCAAAATTTGACACAGCTTGTATTAGATGAATCTTCAAGATAAAGCTCGGATTATCTCTATTCTGACCAAATCTGACAGGCTGGGGATTAAAAAAAAAAAAAAAAAAAAAAAAGAAGGAGAAGAAAAAGTTGAAGAGGAAATTCCGAAATGTTGCTTTTAATTAGAGATCAGAAACTTTTCTGGGAAAACAAAAAAAAACAAAAACAACAACAAAACTCTTTACATCAAAATAGGAAAATGTAAGTATTGAAAGTTCCTATAGACAGCTTCACATTCAATCACATTTGGAACTATCAAGACAGAAGAGACAGGCTTCCAGGTAGACTAAAGAAATCTTCAGGAAGAGAAAAAGAAAAGAGAAAAAAAAAATAAAAAAAATAACCTTGTTAGAACTATTTCAAATTTTTGTCCAGACAATTGAATCTGTTGCCGACACAGCGTTCCAGTCAATATATATCTTCAGTCATTGTCGAGTGAATAATCCAAGAAAAGGTGGTGATGAAACCTTTCTTTCCTGAAATTATACACCTCACGGCAGGTGCTGAAGAATTGATCATCCAAAACGTGTAGACAACATCAAAGATGCAATGAAGAGATTTAATTATCTGAACCATTTTTGAAACAATTCAGAAGAAAACTCAACTTACACTGAATGAAGACCTTTGCATTGTACTATTCTTGTACTCCGTTCTCTCATTCTCTAGAAGAAATGTAATGGATGTTGGCTCAGGTATGTTAACACCTGGCCATCATGGAGGGAGGGTGTGGGGAGAAATCGTATGATGGTTGCCAAAGTTAAGAGAATTTTGGCCACAAAATACATTACATAGTAACAAAGTACTATGAAAACTATAGAACACAGTTTCGCATCAACTATGATTTTTTTCATTTTTTTTTTTTTCCATTTATTTAAAAAAAAAATTTTTTTTATTTAATTTTTTTTTACTTTTGAAATGGGGCAAAGAGCTCAATACATGAACAAACTTGTCTCACTATATCCATGACTGTATAAATATATTATATATATATATATATGAGAGAGAGAGAGAGAGAGAGAGAGAGATAATATGTAGAGATATTCAAGTAAATATGAATTTACGGCTATCTATCTATCTAGATATTCAGATATTTATTGCTAGCCAGCAGAGATTAAACAATAGCTTATTTTACTATATTAAAAGAATGCAGAGAATGTTTTGAAAAAAAAATGAAAAGAAAAGCCACATGTCAATTAGTTTTTTTGTTATTTTTTTTGTATAACAAGGTTCAATGTTTTGAGCATGCAAGGGGAGGGGGTAGAGGACAGAATGAATGGGAGTGGGAGGGAGAGTTCATTTTGAAAAAAAAAAAAAAAAAAAAAAATTTTTAACTACAGAACAGCAACAATGAAGCACTAAACCAGAATTTGTTGAAAAATTGAAATTTCTCATTTTAGCAATTTTACTTCTGGGAGTAATTTTTTTTTTTTTTTCTTTCTTTTCTTTTTTTCTTTCTGATTACTCAAGTGTCGACTCCTTTCCAAACCTCTCCAAGAGTATTGGCACCCATTCTTGGCACAAGTCTAGGACTATTACACACTGATTAACTCGGACTAGTGCCCTCATTTTGTTTGTTAAAGTCACGTTTTGGCCGTTACACCTTCCGGTCTTCTTCAGGCGTCGGTTGTAGTTGATAACTTCAATCAGATCTGTGGTTACCAAGTACCACAGGCTCCTGGTGAAGGCCCGAGGGTACAATGGTCAAAACATTGCGACTATAACAAATAAAATGAGGATTAGTCTGCGTAATCAGTGAATAATAATGATAATTTCTCATCTCAGACAATCAGACTAAAAGTCTAGAACAGCCAGAATAGTAAGAAAATGCAATCTTGGGGAATTTTTGTGAGGTTCAGTTGGATAGCACAAGTGTTTTTTTTTTCTCGTTTGTTTTTGTTTTTTTAATTTGCTTTTTTTTTTTCTTCATGAGGTAAGGGCATCAAAGAGGTGAAACAGTGCAGTCTGCTGGTTGCGACAGCGATGAAAATATATCAGCAGTTAGGGGTAAGGGTCATAGAAGAGGAGAAAGTTTTAGCGGCCACTTTACTATTTATATAATAATAATAAGAGAGATTTGTCAACTGGTGCTCGGGTGGTAGTAGTAGTAGCAGTAGTGACCCCCAACCATAGGCAGGCCATGTGAGACAAAGAGACACTTGGACTATATCACAGTGTTGGCTGCTTATTGCTTCAGAGATTATAGCAAATCAGTTATTTTGGCAGAAGAGGTTGATTTAATAAGTAACTGCTGATATAAGAAAAAAAGGCTTTGGGCAGGGACAAACTTTAGGTGTATGTCTCATGTTGGAGCTAGAATCTTAATCTCCAATAGAAGAAAACAAATGATTTGGAGAAACAGACTAAGTTTTATATATATATATATATATATATATATATATATATATATATATATATATATATATATATTTTATCAAGCATTAATTGCATTCAAAAAGGCATAATGGACTGTTTTCATGAGTAACAATTGATAGCTGATTTGCTCATCTAAGTCTTTGACAATAAAATTGCATCAACTTTTTGTGAGTGGTTGAAATACTCCTAGGCGTCATTTCTACTATATAAAGGATCAATAACAGCAATAACAGTCAACAGACGAGTCTTGTCTTGAGGACACTCATCCTTTAGCCATTCAGGTAAAAGAAGAAAAATGCTCAGGAAATAAAGAAAAGATTTTATATATATATATATATATATATATATATATATATATATATATATATATATATATATATATATATAAAAATGAAATCTACCTCACGACCACACACCAGTAGCAGCTTGAAGAGTTGAATTAAAGCAGGCATAGTACTTTTTTAAAAACATTTTCCAATTGTTTGGATACTTAAATATTTTTCTTAATTATACATATATATATATATATATATTTCTTTTTTTGTTAAAAGCTGTATCTTATCCAATGGGAGAATTTTCTTTTTTCCTCCATTCTTTTATGAAAGCAGCCGTAGGAAAGAAATGATGGATTATTTTGATTGAATAGAGAAAATGAAAGTTATTTTGCTGATCTGAATTTACTATGGATTCAAATGTTTACAGATAAACAAAACAAAAACAAGAACAAAAAAAAAAAAGCAAGAAACTAGGTGAGAGGGAAAAATATTTAAATATCTTCATTTCTTTCATTAAAAAAAAAAAGACGGGGAAAAAAAAAAAGAAAAAAAAAAAAACGAGGGAAGAAGCTGACCATGATTAATGATAAGAATTATTTTTTTTTCTTCTCTTTCTGGTATGTTTATAATTATTTTTTTTGTTTTTCAGCTGAGATCGGAATGATACAAGACTACTTGGTCAAAATCAAAGCGTAGAGCCCAGATAATACAGAACACCTGATGGAAGGAATAGGATAGACGTTGGCGGCTGGAGCGTGATGAGCATTCGAGCCAAACCGTTTTGAATGGAATAAGCTGAAGACGATATCATCATCATCATCACTATTACTAAAAAGGTCATGATAGTGTTGATGACTGGCTAAACACAGCAGCAGCAGCAGCAATGCTCACACCAGCATGAACCATGATTAAGGGAGTGAAAGAGCAGGAGAAGGAGGAAGAGAAGAAAGGAAGGGGAGGAGGAGAGAGAGAGAGACAGAGTAGTGGTAGAGACTGTGGGATAAAGTTATATTGGATGTTCGATTCATGGTGTTGGGTGGCGTGTGCATGGTTCTGTCTCCAGTGCCATCTCCATCCCATAACATCAGGTGTCATTTGTCTCTTTGGCCGCTTACACACATGCCTTTCCTTTTCCCTAACAGCTTGCTTTGCTCACACATGGTAGGGGGGGCAGGGATGCTTCATTAGTAGGTGGGGGCCTGGAAATCTGGAGCTTCTTTCTGGGTGCTGAATGGTGGCTGCTGATAAGGGTCACCAGTTTCACTACCTGGGAAAGAAGAATAAGGGGACGAGGCATTTGGCTCTGGTTCGTAGCCAGTTGTGAAGGCGTCCGAGGCTCCCATGCGGTACTTCTGAACAGCAAGAAAAGTGAGTACGCCCTGTGAAAAAAGAAAAAGAAAAAAAAAAAAAAAAAAAAAGAAGGCCTGTCAGCACCAGAGTATGATACCAAGTATTCTTAAGGATCACTCCGATCCATTATTATAAAACAATCAGCATTATGTCTAGGAAGCACTCAGAGAGCACATACTTCTGCCAATGTCATGCACTAAAAATGAATGAGGATCAGTTCATACATAGCTATGATGCAAGGGAGTTGATTGCATTTCGATTTTCCATGTTTCGGATCTGGTCTCAATATCTGAGGGGGGGGGATCCTGGATCCGCCCCATAATTTAATCAATTCTCCCTTATCCCACAAGATTGGAATTTATTGAGAACTTTTAGAGACATTGTGAGGACAAACACAAATGTGAGTGAAAACATCTCTTCCAACTTCATTGGCAGAAGTGGACAAAAAAAAAAAAAAAAAAAAAAAAAAAAAAATATTTTTGTTGTTTTCAGAGTTCTGAGATGAAGCATAAAGTCTTCAACCTTTTTCTGAACTCATTTCAGCCAATACATTCTTTAGTCTTCCTCAGATGTATGCTTTATTTGGTTTTTCAACTCCACTTAGTACCCTTCCTCACTTTTCATTACATTTTAAAACTCCTGTTCACAAGGATACAACAATAACAAATTCATTTCAACATGGGACACCAAGAAAACTTGAACATTCTCACACACTGGAAAGAAATCACAAACCCCATGAAATTAAACATCAAGCCTCGAGTTGGATGCTTTTCTGCAAGTTTAATCACATTGGGCTCCCTGACAGTCAAAAGTTACCTTTTGTCATGATATCAAACCTGTTTCTGGTTTTTGTTAAAAAGAAACTACCTCGCTGAATCTTAACTCAACTAAACATGCTGAGGGAAAGGCGATAAATCTTTTGCATTTTCCCCCCAATGTTGGAAAATCATTTGGCAGCTCACTCTCGATGCAAAAGTCTTTTTGAAACCAACAATGTGCAGTTATATCCCACTGAAAATTAAACTTTTGGATGTTTTTGACCCACTTGCACAGCTTGTACTTCAAACAGATTCAGAATTCATTCTGTTATAGAAAGGTTTAAGTCATTAAATATCTTGCATATTCTTGTATATCTGTTGGAGAGGTTCAATATAAACAGTGAGGTCAAAGTCCCGCCTCTGATAGTCTTCAGATTTGGAATTTCAAAAGATTCTCAACATCCCATGTAATGCCAAAAAATAGAGTTTCTTGAGGGAAGAAACAATGGCTTCTTTAAAATCTATGAGGTTAACAAAACATAACACAAGATGTTATGCTGCAATACTCAAGTAAACTCACACAAGGTATATTCCAACAATTGCTATGCCTGCCTAGGGAGACTAATATTAGAGGGCCATTTTTAAACCATGATCCTCATTCTTGTTTCACTTATGAAGCAAAATAGCCATCATCAAATGACATAAGCAATGTATAAAACTTAAACAATTCAATTCATGCACAAATATTAATGATAGACCTTAGCATATATTAAAAAGAAAATGAATATATTTTGGCTTTGGAGGAAAAAAAATGATACTTACAAAACTTAGAATAGAGAAAAAAGAAAATGCAATAGCAGCTTGGATATCATCTTTGCCGTGGTCTCCAGGTCCTATCTGTTTGGTTTTTCTCCAAGAATCAGCCAAGTAGCAGAAACACACAAACCACATAAAAGTCCAGCCTCCTACAAAGAAATTTTATCAATCAAAATATGTTCTTTTTATAAAAAAGAAAAGAGGGGAAAAAAAAAAGTTCATTTATAAAAAAACATTTCATCTAAAAAGGCTAAAATTTAACGTGGTTGTAATTCAAAAAGTTAGTTTTTCTAACAATGAAGAGTAATCTCCCTTGCAATGACCAATCAGAGAAACAAAACAGATTCTTTTAAAAAATGCAGTGTTGTATATACATTTTTGATAGCATTTGTCTATATTAGTTTCTGTAATAAAACCATTTGTTTCCAATTGAGTTGGAGCTAATCCCCCTTAAATTGTCCAGAGAAAACAATTGCATAAAAATATAAAAAATGAAAAGCATTGTCCAAAATGCAATACAATTCATTGGCAAGTGAAAAAGTAATATATATATATATATATATATATATATATATAACACATTAGTCATGAATACTGTATAGTCTTCCTTTCTGTCTCCTCTTTTGTACTTTCTATTTTTTTTTTTTATCAAGTGAATTGATTAAGAGAAAGAAATGATACGACGCAAGAAAAAAAAAAATTTTTTTTAGCCTACCCTACATCGGATCTTCAGTTCTCAATCGATGCTAAGAGCCGATGGGAGAAAAAAAATGCTGTCTCTTCAGGACCCTTAATTCCTTACGAACACAGTTACCATGAAATTTTCCCAGTTTTAAGAACTGCCAGCTTTTGTTGTAGTTAAAAATGTTCAAACCGAGACAAGAAACAATTCTTTTTGAAGAATCCCCAAGGTGTACAGTACAAATTTTTCACAATAACAAAAGTCCATTGTCCTAAGAGCCAAATCACCTCAGAATAATAATAGCAGTTATAACATTAGATTGATAAGCAATAGGAGAAAAGTGCCAGGAGTCATTTAGTATTTTATACATAACTAATCCCTAATCTCATGCCATTTACTGTACCCCAGAGAATGTAACTAAATAACCTAAAACAAATTTAAGTTCTTATCCCTTTTGAAAGACCAGGGACATAAATATCCTAAGGTTTCTTCAACTGATGAGATATGTCCTATAGATCACTTTGAGAAGCATACTTTCAAAGTGTCACACATTTTATATAAAACGTTAAGATTTATTCAGATTTATCAAATTGGTTTAGATTTGATAAAAAATCTCATTTTAAATGACACATATAAATAGACTTGTAGACAACACTCAATTCCAGTAGTTAACATGCCTTGAAGCAATTTTAGCTAATCTTGGACTCATCATTTTCAATATTTTCTTGCTGCCTCCAGACTCCCCTAGGAATCCCCTCCCTGAAGCTTTCCATGTTTGGAGATTTTTTTGTAAATGAGATTTTTTTGGTTCTCAAAGACATAGGCAATGATATCATCATAGTATAAAACCCACATAGAAGTTAGTTTGCATTACATGCCTGAATAGGTAAGATGTGTAAAATGACCTGCTAATCGCATGTTTTTCATCCTAAAGGAGTCAATTGTCACTTATTTTCGTTCTTCAAAATATGGAAAATTTTTTGATTTGACAAAAGTAATTCTTGATTAAACAAAAATTTGGATGATAAAAACATTCAAAACTATGGACTCATTAAAACAAGTTCAGTTACTTTTGAATAGAACTTTAGACAAAATTGATTAGATATAAACATTTACATTAACAGCAAAGAAGTAGTGAACTAAGTAGTTTTAAAGAAAGAGAATGTGAAGTAACTGCTTGAACTCCAAAGTCAATTTCCTTTGATCTTTTTTTAATTGGTAATAATTCATTCTAAATAAATTAAAAAAAAAAATTAAAAAAAAAAAAAAAATAAATCAAAGCATTGTACCAGAGCAGCATTCTAAATCATCTGATTTTCTCTAATTTCAGGTTTTTGATGAACTTTGGCACAAGGCAGCAAAAATAACAAGCAAAGAATAACTCACAAGGCTAGCATGTTAACCATTATTCTATAGCAGGTACTATTCTAAGCATAATTTCAAATTCACTAGTTTTTATGGTAGCACTACTGTTTAGAAAAGACCCCCTCCCCCCAAAAAGATAAAAAAACACTATTTCAGATGTTTTCCAGTGGAAAACACCAGTGAATTTATTCTGACCATTTTTAATTCTTGGATTGAAATCTCTTTTCACGTCTTTAAAGTTTGACATTACAGTTGTTCAATTAATCGACTGTAATAGCAAATCAAATATAATTTTCTAAGACCTCCTTTGCAGTGTCAGCCACTCTCAGGGGAAAAAAAAAAAAAAAAAAATGCAGACACCAATAGACTCTTTTCTAACACTTACATTTGACATTTAATGTAATCATTGACTATTATTCACTTTACAATGAAAATACAAGAATAATAACCGCATAATCTCTTCACAATGCTATGTATTTCAGGACTATGGGAATTGTCAGATTTTCGAAAGGCTGTATTGATTGACAATCCAATGGGTCCAGGAGTCCAATATCCCTCTTGTAAATACTGAATACTCAAGACTGTATGGGGGGTGGAGTTTAGGAAGTTACCCCAATAATATGACAGTATATTTTACAAGTCTTTAAACAGTACTTTAATGTATAGAAATTTTTTCCATCGCTCCAGCTTCGTTTTTTTTACTGATCATTGAGGAATAGGTACAGAAATGTTTACATGTTGCATAATGAGCTTTGTCCGTTGAAATCATTGCAACAGCAGAAAAATTCCTCCCATATGCACCTGCTATGTTTATCATTTTCTCACCTCTTTCACTTTGCTTTATAAGGCCCACCTTATTGTTTAACTAACTTATCACTATGACTGGCTCCACTCAAACACTTTCAAGACATGTTGGGGTGATTAAGTACAGTACAAGAAATGAATTATGGAAGTTCGTTTTAGGTTATATAAATTTGATTTCCGACATTTCATCCATTTTCTGGACTTCAAGAGGCAAATGATGTGGGGAAATAACTCCATGGGTGGAATTTGAATTGTGGGTAGGCAAGACTGTATTATTTTATGAAACGGTTATGCTTCTTTGACCTGTATCGGGTGTTAATATGGCAGAATTTGGAAATGTTTGAAGATGTTTAAAGTGTGTGTACCTGGTTAACAGTAATTTGAAACTCATATCAACATGAACACATAATTAATCTGATTTTAGGTAAGCCTAGGTGAAGGGATTTCTCATCTATGTGTGTAAAAATGATACGAAGCCTTGGACATGATATTTATACTTATACAACAGACACATACGTATAGAATGTGATCTATAGTTTTCATAAATACAATGTAACCCGAGAGAGAGAGAGAGAGACAACAGCGCTGTATTTAGGGTGATGCCGAGTAGCTACAGTAAAGGCATCTATTTCACAGGAATCAAACTTCCGATTGAGTAGGGGGATCAAAATTGAATCTACAGGCAGGTTCATTTGTATCTTTGAAAGTTTATAACTTGAATGGTTGTGAGTAGGGGAAAGCCTCCCGACTAAATCATATGCATCAGATATATTTGTGACCAAGTAATTTAACATACCTGGGTCTAAATCCAATGTTTAATCAATGTAACATTTAACTTGCATTCTGAGGGAAATTATAAGTTACCACCACCTATACATTCTGCTTTTTACCTTGTAAATGAAGAAGTGGTGGTGGTGGTGGTAAAATACCTTGATGAAAATAGATAAAATAGTATTGTTTGAACAATAAATTTATGATCGAAAACAAAAAACATGGACATGAACTAAAGGTCCAATATGTCATGAACTTTGAATCGAACCCCCTCCAATAAAAACCCAGGGGGAGGGGTTTAAAAAACAAAACAAAAACAAAACACAAACAACAACCCCACAAATATACCCCTATTGATTGAGGGGAGTGTGCATGCAAGATTTCAAATTTCTGTTATGAACGATCAGGGTTATGGTTGGGCAAAGTGCACGTAGATATGAATGTCAGAACATCTGAATAACCTGAACCCAGCAACAATGGTTAAACCCGTCTATTGTGGGTAGCGATGATCAATAGATTATAGAATACTTCAATGTACATAATCATCAGAATTTTACACAAGTATTTTTGTCTTCTATTCTTGAAGGACAATCATATCAAAATGCTCCAAACTTCTTACCTGAGAAACCGAGATCTCCAAGGACAGCATATTTACGATGCTGTACACTGCTGATGTTATCAAAAATTGCATCAATAATAAGAAATAGGAGGCAGCCAAGGAAGGCTAAGACCCCAATGGCCGATCCAAAACGACACGCATTCGCATCATGATTAAACTGGCAAGTATCAGAATACCAGCCACCAGACGATATACAGCCAAACACCACGACGGCAAATAACTGAAATGAAAATAAAGTCGAATTATACATTGTTGAACAGAAATAGTTGCAACTCATATTACAGAGAAAATTATTCTTAGAAACCATCAACATCGATTTCTTCATTTTTTAAAAATGATTCTAGCTTGCTGGTTATGTATGTATGCTTCATGTGTACAGGCCAATGAAGTGGACACAATTGTGCCAGAGACCAAAAAAGACAACCCCCAAAATGCTTCTCATTAATACCTTCAACAATTACCACTATGTGTATAGGGGATAAAATTACTAGATGACAATTAAATATAGTCGAGGAAACCTGGATTGCAAAGGGAGGAATGCAGTACCGCTAACTAAAAATCTGTTGGCGTAAAGTTGACCTCGAAAAAAATGCCAAAATGCACCAAAGAACATTGTCAGCCATTTTTATTGCCATTTCTAATGGCTAAAAATGGATAGCTTTGCCTTAAATGGTTAGGAAATAACTGAAAACTAACTAAAATTGCTCAATTTTTGTGCTGCCAAAACAAAAAAATGTGTTACATTTAGTGCACTAAGTGCTAAAATATCAACACTGAAGGAATGTGACCTGAGATTGAAAACTGCCATACTAATGAAAGAGTTTCAGTTACCACGATAAGTAAGGTAGATTATTTGCCTCTGAAACAAATAAATTTAAATGGATTGATTTAGTCACCACATATTTAGTACATGTTTTTGAGATTGATATTCACATAGCTTTTTTTTTCTTTGAGATGCTCTGTTCATGAAAAAAATTGTGTATATCTAGTAAGAATTATTGGAACAAATTATTGAATTTAGGAGAATCAAAGTGAACTTCATCCTAATTATTACATGGATTAGTGGCATTAATAAAAAGATTAAACAGATTATTAATAATCCTCAGTATTGTCTCAAAGTGATCATAAGCTTGGAAAGAAAACTATCAGAGGAAGTGCAAAGGAAATAAGGCGTGGGGATATTAAATAAAGAGACGGGGCTAACGTAGGTCAAACCACAGCACGCACGCACCGACCACGTGGTATAAATTGACCAATGGACAAGCACATACAACCTCTGGAAGTTCAAATCGCTCGCATCTCCAGTTCATTGTTACATATCATTTGAAGAAGATGTCCGTAATTTTAAGAGAACTTTGTTTCAGGCAATTAAAACTCTTCATCTACAATATAGTCAGGTTTTGGCCAATTCATTTCTATGGACCTCTTCAGGTGTAAATCGTAATATTTCATATTGTTTCTTCTTCCAGTGGTTTAATGGAAAAAAAAAAAAAAAAAAAAAAAAAAATTGTATCAAACAAAATTTACACACAAATTGTTTTGTAAATATTTTATGTAGTGCTACTGAAACCGCCAGAGTGGCAGAAATAGAATATTTAAAAGTGTTGCAGCTTATGTTCAAATTTTCTGTTCGATACCATTTTTTGGCTTCAAAACAACTGGATGAGAGACTTTCCTCATAATTTGTATCTGAAAAGGGCCAAAGAAATGAATCGGCACAAACTTTGCAATTACATAGTATATAAAAAGATTAATTTGAAACAAAACTGGTATGTAATGGACAGGTTTCTGACACGCCAGTTGGAAGAAGGGGAACTGCACCCCCTCAAAAACCACAACAACAACATAGGCAAAGCTTCAATTTTAAATTTTTAATCAAAATGGCAAGGAGAAAAAAAATAAACCAAAAAAACAAAAAAACAACTTCAGTTGGAAACCGAATCTATTTGGGAAGAATGCATATCGTATACATAGACATTTGATTTTTGAACAGACTATTTTAGTGAATTGGCAGGAAAACAAATCTATCTTGAGCAATCAATCCCATAACAGCTAAATAAAGACATAAATGGATTGATATTTCCAGAGGTTGCTAAATTGGTCTGTGTATACCATGTAGTTTAAGCATGCTGTGATTTGAATAACATTAACGAAGTCTCATTATTTGATAGCCACACCTCATTATGCAAAATTCACAAAATACTCATTTGTAAAACAGTAAGAAAAATGCCTATCCGTACAAAGTGTTGATATAATTGTAAAGACTTGAAATATTCTTGTTCAGTATTTTCAACACGAAATAAAAAAATATTAATGCAGTGGCACATCCTCAGGGAGATACATAAATTAGAAATAATTTATTTTTGAATTAAAATCATTTGGGCCCGACTTTTGAAATCTTTCATTTCCACCACTAATACTTATGTTATATGTTTACCAATCGGAGAATCCTTTTTTATATATAAAAAATTAAATACAAAAAAAAAAAGAAAAAATGACAGGTGCAATTAAGGGTATCTAGGCGTAAATGAAAAGTTTGGTGTAATCCACTTCTACAGTATAAGTGTGTTATATCAAATTTTAACTAAAATTCCCCAAATTTGTATCCTGTAGTTTTCAGAGATATTTGCGTGAATCGGTGTAATTGAGAAAGTTACACACAAAAGATCACTACACAACATGAATTTTATTAAAATTGGTTGAGTTTTACAAACAAAATAAAGTCATTGATTTGTCCATAAATGCAACTCACTCATAAAGGGCAGAGCATAAAATGCGTCTGCCAAATTTGAATTGATGATCAAAATAGAACCTTTTCATAAAATTTCTCAGAAAATACTCATCATGACAAAATCCAGGCTATAACAAATTTTCTACTATAAGTGATTGAAGGTTGAAAGTCCAAAATAAGATAAAAATCGCAGTCTATTTTATTTAATGAGGTCACCATTTATAGATTAATGTTCTGTAATTATCTGAAATCTGACCGACAGAGTTGGCCTTATTGTTGGATTTGTCTCAAGCCTCTTTTCCATAATGGTAGACTGAAAATATTTGATAGCATTTGATGTGTTAATTTTTTTCTTTATGTACTGAATACATGATCACATTTTAATGATTTAAAAGTTTCTCAATTATCCATGCAGGTCATAAAACTATCAAAATACATTAATTCTGCTCAATGATTTAGTAATTATTTAACAAGAACCATGAGTTAATGATGTATCTATCATTAATAGTAGAATTAACAGAAGGAGGAAAAGGAGCTAGTAGTTTTTCTTTGGTTCTCATACTTGTAAAATAATGCAATATGGAAATAATCTGAGTACTATTTTTAATAAAAATTGTAAATGGCCATTTTTGGTGATTTTTGCTTTTTTTTTTTAATACAATGAAAAAGGACTTTGAACATCCTATTTTGATGTCATTAGTAGCTGGTTAAATCAATAAAAAAAATTTAAAAAAAGATTGAAAGATGTTCTTTTAATGATGTCACATCTCTTTCTTCCTATTTCTGTTTAACAAGGACAGACCGACAGATTGAAAAGTGTCTAGGAGATGAATGGACACATTTGAATATGAAAATTGCAGAGGTGCACACTTCTCAAAATGAAGTGACTATTTGAGAATCTTGTGTACAAAAATATGCAAGTGTTAGTACAGAAAAGTTTATCATAGTCCTGCAGCTAAAACCTCCAAAAATGGGCAGATCATTCACTTTCAAGATAGAAGTATGAAACTTTGCTTAAGTAACACCTCTGGGTGTAACATTTTGGGAGATGCAGCCAAGCAAAAGCCATCACTGTAGCAGAGTATAGTGCATGTAAAAAAAACAAAAACAAACCTAAAAAAAACAAAACAACCCCCACCAAAAAAATACCCAACATCAAAACAATGCTCACAGTAGAAATCATTTTCAAAGCTCCATTTTGAATGGAGTTTGCCTCAAATATTCTACTTAATGGTTGGGGGCCTATGAGATGAGATGCAGCTGGTGCATTGTATAGAGACCAAGAGATGTCTGGGGGGGTCAAAAGTCATGAAGAGCAATTCATGAAAAGTGGACAAAGAAATCCTATATAGCCTAGGTGTTTAAATAGAAATTTAGCCTATAAACTACAAATTGTGGCAAAGGAAGACGTTTTTTGTCTTTTAGAACAAGTTACCATTAGAAAGTCTAGATTTTGTGCCTTTTTCATTGATAAATTGGAATTGTAACGTGTGGGATCACGGCAACTTACTGGACCATCTGCTTTTATGAAATTGAAAGGAAAAAAAAAAGACAAAAAAAAAAAGCGTGAAAGATTTCATGGCATTGAGCTCCAATTAGATTAATATACTATGTATGACCCACTACAACTGATAAAAATGCAGGATTATTTTGCATAATCTATAATAGTGGTGGCTCTCGGTCAGACTCCCCATCCAAATATTCTTATAGATTAAAAAAAAAAAAAAAGATTTTTCAGGGTTCCTCAACTAGAACTCCGGCACACCTACAGTCACAGGGTTAGTGGGCTCAACTCAACATCTTTGTCTAAAGATAAATAACCACATATCTTACTGTCAAGTGATCATGTAGATATTATGTAAGAGAGACACACCCGCATACCATTCTCAATTACAAAACTTGTTTTTGATTACACGCATTGCTTGAATACCTTGTTCACACAAGTTGCATTTAATTGATTGTGGATCACTTGAAAATTCCAGTGTTTTAGAAACCTTGCATAACCCCGTAATTTCTCTTACAGGCCCCTCAGGGGTTCATGTAACCCAGTTTGAGAACCCCCGGTTTCAATGCGATTAAACCAAGAAAATTGTTGGCCTCACTGGCTGTTAGAGATGAATGGTTTGTTACTTAGAATTGGTTGCCAAGCAACGAGTCATGATCGTGGCTGCAACCTAGCTGCGTTAAAATTCTCCGATTTACAATTATACATTCACTGGTGCACATTTGTGAGGATGAGAAGCTGAGATGCTTGAATAAAGTTTTCGGTTGTGTCCACATGTATCAATAAGACACATTTCAGTTGGTCAGTCGGTTCCAGTTAGTCCAAACCGAAAGAGGAATGAAGGGGGGTTTCATGTTTCATTCACCAGCTGTTACTATGTCATAAGGTGTGATGTCAAAGGTTTCATGACATTAAGAGAACTTCTATTCAGGTCAATAGATGATGCGTCAAGCATTTGTTTTTTGTTTTTTTTATTTATTCACTTTTTTTTCTCTACAGTGCTACCGAGTATCGTTTGTTATCAATATAGCTAAAACTGTCAGCAAAAAAGGCTAGAATTGGCTAAAATTTTCAATTTCCAGCTAAAAATTGAATACGTGCCAATTTAAAGCCAACTTATCTAATAGAATAATCATACATCGAGACTACAAATTATTTGTAAAATGTGAACACTTTTTTAAACTGTCAGATTTGAGTGGATCATAACCTTTCGACTACTATTACCACAACTAGTAATACTACAACTACTTAGTTTAGAATCTTTTCGGAATAAGAAATCAGATATGGATGTAAAGATGTTGGACGAACCATTGAACAGTTATTTTTACATAAGATGATAAAAAGATCCAAACCTTTATGGACATGACAGAGCACAAATTTTATATACAAAACAGGAAGTTTGTAAGTAAATTATATTATGCATAAAGAGTAATTACAAAGTTCTAAAAGTTGCGAAATGATTAGTTACATAATGAACACTAGAAGCTTTTGAAAGGAACAGAAAGCGTTATAAAATATAGGAGTTTTAAAAGAGCGGATAAGTGCAGACATTAAAAATAATGTGTACAGCCAGCTGTTAATATAGATTTAATACTGTTACAACATCTAATTCAGTGTGTGATTATATGTATATATAACCTGTATTTTATAAAGGATAGAACCTTAAAGATGAGAGAGCTGAATTTATGCACACTTAAATTTTATGCTACAATATTAGTCACATGCCAACACTGTACTCGGAGACAACAGCATTTAACAGTTGAAATGATTGCATCATGCACTAGTCTCTTTGGAGCATCTTTTCCTTTGGGTTGAGTCAGCCATGTGATGAAACAGATACAAACCAGCATCCAGGTTAAGAGAAATCACTTTCAAGACCTATTGCATATTTAAATTTATGTGTAATTAGTATCTTATTGTGATTTGTCTACAAAAGAAAAGGAAAAAAAAATCATCACTTGCAAAGCACAAATATTTATAGCATTCAATCCTTTGTTTTGTCAGGCAGGGATTTTATAAGCACATTGTTTTTTGTTATCTTTTCTATTGAAAATATATATTGCTATGTTTAGAAAGATTTGATAATTTTCCAGACAGGGTTGAACATTTTCATGCCAATCTATTACTAAAATGAAAAGTAAGGCAGTTTTCAGTTCAAGCTGAAGCTTATTTGATAAATATCATATGCAAAAATAACAATTGTCTTTAAAAGATGTGGTTTCAAAGTCTGGACTACACGACTATTTTTAAGAAAAGTTCAAAAGTCAAAGTGTATTGTAACTTTATGATTAATGCATACAATTCCTAGAAATCAATGATTAGAATATCCGTTATGAAATTTCAATCTATTTACAAAAAGACTTTGAATATTGACTAATATAACTCATCATACAATACACCATTAAAAATCAATGACAATGAAATTATAGCCGTCTGGTTCAAAACCTGTTCAGTTTAACAATTTAAATCCTATATTAAATCGATGTTAGGTTATTTCATGAGTGTTTGGTCAAATTTGATACTTCTATGTATACAGTGAAGCAAATTTTTGTAAAATTTGCTTATCTACAGGCATATACTTGTCAAAATGATGGGGTTATTTATGTAAGGATTGGTACCAAGGATTACTAAGGTAATCTATTTTTAATAATTCAAGTATCCTAATTACAATCTTTTTTCTTTTTCAAACATCAACTCAACTAAAGCCATTTTAAAGGGTAATGGGACAAAGACTCGAGTCAAACATTGGATGTTCCTTCTAGTCACTTACATTCTTATGTCAGCTTTAAGCAATCAGTGTTTGTGAAATTCTTCATATTTTACAACCCTTTCATAGTTCTGTTGGCTCTGTTAGTGTATTTCATACGGACCAATCCCTAAAAACTTTTAGGTTATTACAAGAGTGACCAGACAATTATATAACCAAACAAATTTGTGGCTCTTAAATAGATAGATGACCTCCAGCAGTAATAGAATTAATATGAAGTTTTCCAGTCTAAACATCCATTTTCAACTCATTTTTACGCTGAATACACATTGAAATCGAGACCAGTCATCATCTGTAGACAGCTATAGGGTACAACAGCTGGAACGTTGTATTCAAGGGACAAAAAAAAAAAAAAAAAAATTTACATCAGAATAGAAATACATAATCATCCATTTTTCAAATTTTTATAATCATCAATTTTAGGTTATGAAATTGTTTTCACTAAATCAAGTATCATTCAAAAGCAAAATGTTCACGGTTGTTTTTGAAAAATAACTAATACCATGTTACAGTATTCAACTTTTAAAAAGAAATATTTCAGAGTTCAGTTCTGCATATCTTATTCTATATACAGGATCATTTATCCCCCTCTCCCCGTTCTGTCTTATTTGAAACACCTCTCCATGTATACCAAGCAATTCTATTATATATATTCTGCTTCTGGAGTCACTGACTAAATACAAAAAAAAAAAGAAAAAAAAAAAAAAAGAAAAAAATTGATGGTAGTTTTTGACTGGAGAATTTTTTGCATTCTTGTATCCATTTTTGAAAATAAAATCCAAGTATTTTAATTAATAATTCAAAATGACTATAAAAAATGACCATTTTCAATCATCTTCTTCCAGAATTGCTCTTTTCTTTTTTTCAATATAGACCATGACAGTCATTTAATATAAGTTTATCTAATCTGATCTTTTATTTTTCATTGGGAAAAAAAAAAAAAAAAAAAAAAAAAAAAAAAATATATATATATATATATATATATATATATATATATATATATATATATATATATATATATATATATATATATACACACACACACACACACACACACACACAGAGAGGAGTTACAGAATGAACAGCCAGTCATCGGAATCTAATCTAATCTACATAATTTTCACATGTGAATGTAAGTTGGGACTCTCCAAAAAATAAATATCTCCATAGATATACATCTTGGGCAGATGAACAATGTAACTGATTCTATGTTCATTACATACACAAGGATAAAATACATGATTATACCTTGTACATTGTAGATTTATACCAATAAGTTTCCGATTGTGGCTTTAAAGCGTATGAAAAGGCACAATGATTCACTGCTAGAATTCTGACAGGCAAACAATGTCCTAATAGGAGATAGACAGGCAGATTTCAACAAAATAGAAAATTCTTACAAATTAAAATACTTAAGACATCTATTTTCATATATTAAAAGCATGATACTATAACTGCATACAGTGGTCTAAACAATGAATGGTTTAAAAAGGTATTTGTAAGACTACCACTCATCCAAGCCCTGTAATCGCCCATATCTAGCTTTGATAGAACCCCCACCCCAAGTCATAATAAAAGTGCATCCGGTGCTAGGTAACATTTGCATTAAAAAAAAAAAAAAAAAAAAAAAAAAAAAAGTAAAAAAAAATTAAATGAAATGTCCGTCACTGGCATAAACGGTAACTGGTAAACGAGTCTTGTAGAAATGAAGGCAATTATACGCTTGATTAATGTAATTAGATTAAAACTGACAGCTAATTAGATGTTTTAGAGTAGCATCATTTCAAAGAAATCAATATAACTACTGACCTAATACTTTAATGATATTTTCTCTCATCAATAAGATCGTACAACAGCAAAAATAGTACCCATGACTGTGGAGGGGAAAAGGGCTTATTTGCAAGTGGACAGGTTGATTTATTATTATATTGTCTAAAATCTCCCTTGGGTTACAATATCAAGGTACGTTTGTTGGTACACAGGTCAGATCATTTCCGTTGACCACAATAATAAGCATAAACTGAGGGGCGGGGGAGAAAGAAAAAAAAAGATTTAGGCTGGCAGTATATTCAGAATGTATGAAATAGTTTAGTATTGACCACTCGGATAGTGGCTAGCACATCTAGCCAATAAGCAGAAGTTAATGATTTGATCTCCCTCTAAGAGTGAAGTGTGTAGGAAACTTCATCAGGGTGAATTTCCCAGTGCACTCAGCATCTAACTGAGTACACTCTAAGCCGTATGATTAGGATGGAAGTATCCTTTTGGTTGATTTGGATCCTGCCGAGGAGGTGGTCATAAAGACTTGTAGGAATAAAGTCATTGTCTTAAACCCGACTTTAATCTTGCAAGGATCACGAAAATGACTTATGTGAAGGAAACCAGGACTGTGAGACTGGCAGTTCATGCTCCAATAGAAAAAAGAGTTGTCTCAAGAGATGTATGCTTCAACCTAATTCAATATTGGGAGACACGAGAAGTTTGTTTGGGTTACCAAATAAAAATAATCTTTAATGAACAACATATTTGGCATTTCATTCAACTTGAACCATCTTTCAAGCAAATTTCATAAATCCATTCTCCCAAAACATTTAAAAAAAAAAAAAAAAAAAAAATTTTTTTTTTCAAATTTACATCTGAGCAAATAACTGATCGAGATGCCCTTTGCAGTTTCCAAGGGAATTGAAATTTTTTCTTCATCAAGACAGTTCAGTTAAGACCAGAATAATTGGTAATCTGAAGGTGTAATATCTGATGATTATGGCTGATCAGTGAAAACTTCCGACTCAAGCTCCAACAACTTTTGCCTGGTCAACCAAGAAACCTGACAAATGGAATTATTACGCCATTTCTCTAAACTAATTCTGGATGGTTTTCATTGATTGGTATTTTCAATTAGACTAATTGGATGCTGTACTTGTTCAATTCAATCAGTTCCTTCTAACCCTACTGTATACATAGCATGGTTTGGGGGGATTAAGAATAACTATATTGTTCGCATTCTAGTTTTTGGGCTCAAAATTAAAGGGAAACTTCCTTCCTTTCTTGGTGTCAAAAGCAAGGGAAACTAATTCTACCCTTCAAAGGGGTCAAAAGTGAAGAGAATGGATAAAAAAATCTTTTTCAACTCAAGGCCAACTTGTAATACTGATTCTTAAGTAATCAGTTAATTTGATTACAAACAACTTCAACTGGTTTACCAGACTGTGGAGTATCATTCAATAAGAAGTCTCCAGCATCATACTTTACTAACCACTATTTTTGCATTTGATTATTCACAGTACCTTCTCTATAAACTGCTCAAACATTTTTTGTGTTTGAATCACATTTTTTTTACCTCAAAGTAAAGAGAAAAGCATGATATGCTACAAATATTGCTAATTTCCTTCTATTCTCAAGGTCAGGATCAATAAACAATTATGCCAATTCTGACAAATTAAAAAAAATTGCACATTGATATTACAGCTGTATTGCTTAATACAAATCAAAAGCAATCTTGAATGAAGTGAGTATTAAACAAAAACCTTTTGGCCAAACAAAAATATGCACATGTGTTTTTTAGGGTGGGTTAGGAGAAATATCTCAAACTTTCTAACACCAATATCATAGGCATGCACATTGCTATACAAGCACTCGTTGGTCAAATGCTAAAATTCAGAAAAACAGTCAATATATTTGCTAAGATTATTTTCTTTAGCAAAGTGATTTTATTTTTGTAAATCTGCAGTCAGTTTTTCTTCAATAATCTTTGATTAGTTCAGATAATTAACAAAAATGGCCTAGCAACTGGGGTGGAATCATTTTTAATTGAAGTACATTCCATTCTAGGGGCAAGAAACAATTATCTAAACATTAAATTGCCACTTTTTAATATGAGGATAATGCTAAAACAGAAGGACAGTGCATAATATTAGTTTTTATAAATACCAAGATTAAAACTCATGCAAAAAGTTATGAATATCAAAAGAAGATTAAGCAAAGGCAATCAACATGTCTGGTTAGTCACTCAATAAGTACTGTCAAGAGACCAACAGGTTGTGTTGGGGATGATCAATCAAAAAATTGGAGAAAGAGTGATCAATGAATAAATCACTCCAACCACAAGAAAAAAAAAAGAAAAAAAAAAGAAAAAAAAAAAAAAGGTATTCACTAGATATAAAAAGGATTATAACTGCCGTTATATTATATGGACACTTATTTTAACTGATTTCCCATCATTACATGGTTGATGTATCACTCAAACTCGTCAGCATAACTAGAATGAACAATTAAAGAAAAAAGGGCTGCTGCAGGAATTGAACCTGCAAACAATAAGGTAGGTGCTTCAACATAGTGTTGCTCTTATCATAGAGTTAAACAGCTGCCAGTAATGCAAAGGCCCAAGCCCCATTTTCTTTAATTGTTTAGTCTATTTATGTTATAGAGTTCAAGCGATATATTAACCGTATAAAAATGGGGGATCATTTCAAATAAGAGTCTCTATATGATAACGCAAATTATAATCATTCTGTCAGATCTTATGTATCCATTTATTTATACATCGACATAAACAGTAAATATTGAAATTTTCAGCCCTCTAGATTCATAGGTGCAGCATGTACATGTGATACTACAATTGGTCAGGGGTAGGTTTCAAAATTAATTCCACAGAGACAAAACAGGGTATTTTGGATTCTACAAGTCAGTTGGAACTACGGAAGTTTGGATTTTAAATAGCATTTTTTTTTTCTACATTAAAAAAGATAATGTGAAGTGTAAATAGTTGAGACGGAACTCATTCGTAGACAATGCCAAATGTCTTATCTCGCAAAGTGAAAAAAGACTTTGTATCTTTTTCTTGGAGATAAATAGATCACAGACCAAATAGATAGGCAAAAGCCAAGGTTTATTCCTCTAAATCCAAATACAGGCAGCTGGGATTCCAAACCACAGAAATCACATCCCAGGTCAATTAGGAAAATTAAAATGATAATCTAAATTGTTAGTCTGGGGTCCTGGAGCACTTGAGAAATCAGGAACAGATAGATTTCTATAGATATGTTACCATCTATTCTGTTCTGGATAAATCGGTCAAGTCTAGGCTACTAGAGATTGGAAGATATTGAATTATGTGTTATATCGCTGCTGCTTTGTCATTTGGAATGCTTATCCTCCCAGTGTTTGTAATGTACGAAGTAGTGAAAAGATTTTAATCAAACAGCATTGTTAATGAACCTCAGGGGATCTTCGATTCATAGTTTAGGTTCAGAGGTCTGGGGTGAGTTGGAAACAGACGAGAGCAGGGTTTGTGGTGTTATACATACTTAGCCAGCCAGACAAACTGGAAAACTGAAGTAACCTATTTTAACAGTTGTGGTTGATGGTTTCCTAATGAGACAATCTGACATATGGATTTGAATTTCAGACTTCAAGAACTTTTCTATAAATCTCATTTTACATATTTCTGCACAGTGTATCAACTTGTTCAAGATTCCGGGGATATCCATTCTGAGGTTGCTATGACTGCTGGGACATATATGTCCTGTAGATCTCTTCTAGAAGTTTACAGAGACATTTTTATCTTAACATTAAGCACTTCAATAGTTAATCTTGAAAGGAGTTAACAAATAAATTCAGATATTAGAGATTGCTGACAAACATTGACCTTCTGAATTATAAGTTTTTCCTTCAATAACTATTCAAATTGGATAATTATAAACACAAGATTACCATACACAGCAGATGGTAGGTCTATTATGATAGAAGGTTCTTTATTTCTCCTATACATTTACAGTCATTAATATTTCATGTACTTTTCTGGATTGGCTCATTTATAGTCCGGTCTTTATTGATGGTTGACCATTGTTTTGATGATGTCTGTGGCAGTGTGGACATTCGCATAACAGCCTGTGCATGAATATTTTCAAGGTGGGAGGGTCATTGCACAGAGATGATCTCACTCTCTTGTTTTCCAGTGATACAAGGTGTTGTCACAATTGGTAGCTTTTTTTTTTGGTTGCAGGAGTTGCCAGAAAGGAGGCAGAGTTTAGCACCAATCTGCTTTAGGGGTTCCACTCCAGGTTTGCTTTGCTGTCAGCGTAACCTTCGTCTTCATTGAATTGCTTCACAGGGGCTCAAAGACTCCAATTGCCCTACTGTTTACCAACAGTTGGGAGGAGAGACAGATTAATGTCCCCAGCCCCAAGAGCATTAGTGCGAAGTGAATGCAAGCAGCCTTGGGCAAAACTTGAACCCAGTTTTCCATGTTATACAATTCTGCCCCTCCTTCGATTGATAATGATTATTCTATCGGAACTACCTCAGTTGGCAGATCTACAGGCATGTACATCGATCAATTACTGGCTAAAATAATTCTGTTCAGGACAAAACATACAGTACAAACCATTACAAGGAGGTCCAGATGGGTAATCTTTTGTTTCGGATACTAAAAAAAAGTGAAAATTACAGTATCTAAATTCTAGCCTTAAGCTTTCTATGTTGTTGCTGGCCTCCCACCAATAGACAATATATAAAAAGACACAAAAGGGGCTCAGATATTCAATTAACTAACAGGCTATCATCCAATATAGAATTTCTCTTGCATATCTTCAGATATGCTCTCAAGTAGATATTATATCTTGATATTAGATATCCAGTGGAATTAATGCTGCAGATTAACTGGCAGGAAGGTGACTAGAAGTCTATATCCTATATTTTTGTAACAGAACATTGAGAATCACAAGCAGAAAATCCATTTTATCCTGTTTGACCCGCAGTACCAGTTTACTGGTACAATGCTCTGGTGTCTAATCACCATAGTATCAGTAAAAACATGTACCTCAATTTCAGAGTTCAAAAATAGCTTGAAACATAGTATTCAGTATAATATTGCTCCATATCCTTAGGAACAGGGTAAATTCAATGGCTGTACCCTTTGTCGAAATATTTCTGCAAATAATCCAGAACATGCAAGTCCCTATGAAGATGGATTACAATGCTGATCAGTTCAACTGTACAGGAGCTTCAAGAGCACTGAAGAAATGTTATCTGAAGTGCTTGAATTTTTTGATGATGAAATGATTTATGATAAGAACCATCCTAGGAGCGAGCAACTTTGTGATAGTCATTTGCTGCTCTTCACAGCTGATAATTGCACAAGCCTTTCTCAAAATTTACCCAAAATGTCCACAGCAAGTGGTTAGGTCTTGGGTTTCAGAGGGTGAAATCTACAGAAAATTTTCAAGCAAAGATTTGATATTTCAATCAATGTCTCGATTTACTTTGTCAAATACATATGCAGTTAATACTTTAGAAATATTTGGGATGATAGTTCTTTGGAGAAAATAATTTAGTCATTGATCAAATTATATTAGCATTATTTAGTTCCTTTTCAAACATTTATGCATAGTATTACTGCAGTAACAGAGTTGAGGGTTCTGCTGTTTAGGACAACATTTAATCATGGTGGACTTTGAATATAAATTTCATGGTCAAGATAAGTTCTAAGGTAGGCTCCAATTATCATTTGTATGATTTTAAATAATTCTTTCAAAAACGGAATAATGAAAATTTAAAAATTACCCTATCTATAAAGTTAATCTGACACAATATAGATATATATATTTGCATTCCAAGGGAAATTAAGAATCTCTGCCACCCATATACTGGTTCTTACCATGTAAATTGAGCAATGGTGGGAGATAAAATTCAACTACCATGATGAAAATACTACTACTCGTATGGTATGAATCAAAGTTATGATTAAAAAAAAACAAAAGCCTGGTCAGTCACTCAATGGGGTAATCAGTTAAAATTTGGAAGAACAGATGATCAATGAACAAGTTAGTTTTCCTGCCTATTTTGGACTGTGATCATCAAGTAAAAATTAAAAAAAAACAAAGCATGAATGCTGCTGGACACAAACTAAGAGATCAATTAGGTACAAACTTTCATTGCAGATTGAACTTCAATAAAATCCTATCAACGGAAGAGGAAAAAAAAAAAAAAAAAAAAAAAAAAAAAAAATCCCCGCTCATTGAGGGGAGTGGGTTTGTAAAAGTTTCTTTTATACAGGAATAACCTAGACCCAGAAATAGCAATTAAACCGGTCTGCTTTGGGTAGCAGTGATTAATGATTGATATTCTTTTCAATTTAATTGAAAGTATTACTGTACTTGCCAACAGGTCATAAAAAACCCTCATGATATGTAACACCATTTCTTAGGGTGGGCCTGAAAGTACCCCATTAACGTACCAATACCAGATAAGATTTTACAAATAATCAGTTAGTACTCCTACTCTGCACCAATCGTTCATTTCCGTCAAGTAACAATATATTATTCATGTGTGCACCTGGCCACCTCTAATCAATTGCCCTTCCTGCTGCCATTCAGAACAAAACATCTCATCTATCTTGTGCATTGGTATACAATTTTTTTTCTGAATCTATGGCTACTAATATCAAAATGCTCACAGCATGTCACCGAACCAATTTTACAAAGTTACCCTTATATCTTGTTCCCTACATCATATATCGGCATAATCCTAGTTAGTTGATTGTTGTAAAGTTTCTTCCTTGCTGTTCTCTGGCAGAACAAAGTAACAACTTCTGGTTATTTAAACTGTAACTCAAGTTTACTACATGTTTTGACTCACTCCTGTTCAGAACAACCTCAGCTTCTGCTTCCAGAACAAGGCTGTGCACAAAAGTGAGACTTGAAGCTCAAGATTCATTGACTACTCGACAGCACCCGTCTATTCATACACTTGGCACTATGGGGAATAAAAAGTGGTAGAAGGTGGGGGTCTTAATAGTGAGTACCCAACACGACAACACTAATCCTATTGCTAAGTTCACTTGCCCTCACTTATGTTATATTGAAGCCTATCTTTGTAAAGATCTTAATTCTTCATCTTTTCAATGAAACTTTTTAGCTTCCTCTGCAAAGAGCACATTTGGAGAATTAATTATTACAACTAATCAAGAGAAAAATCTAAAGAACAAGAAGAAAAAAAAAGAAAAAAAGAAGCTTAAAGTAGTTTATGTTGACATCCCTTTTAGCCTGGGTGAAAAAAAAATCTCATATTTCCTCAAAAGAAACTTAATCAGAAAACATTTTGTGATTATCAATTGTATTATTCAGATATGAGATGAGGAGAAATAAAAAGACGTTTGGGTTTGGAAGTGAAGAGGCCTCATTTTTGTTATTGCTAAGGTGAGAATGCTTCACTAAATCTGCTATGTAGATGATTAAACATGAACAAAAAGCTATGAGAAGGATGTGGGGAGGGGGAGGTTGTAAAATTACACTTCTCATTAAATATTGGAAAGAAGGGAGCAAATTAATCCAAAGTTGTAGCAGCAGCAGCAGCAATCATTTCTGAATGAGGCAGCAAATTTAATATGTCATCTACTCATAATTATTCATTACCTTAGAAGTTCTGGAATGAACTAATTCTAAAACCGACAGAAATACATTCTGATAGACTAGCTGAATACCCACCCAACCAGGTGGGATAAAATGATGTCAACAAATAAATAATAAAAAAAAGAAGTTAAAAAAGTTGTAAATTAGATATCAGAATAATTTGTTTTTAAAAAGTGATATTTGTAACCATTAGTTTTATTTCAACAAAATTGGAAAAACGCCACCTAACAGAAAATAAAGTCATTCTTCTTTCACCTCTTTATGAATAGTATTGGAGTACCCCAAGGTTAGAGGTAGTGCCGTAGAGCATTTCCAATCAGCAACTGATATCTCTCTCTTACTCTCCCTCCTCTCCATGAACGATACAAACTCATTTACTGTGATGGGGCAGTTTGTCATCAGCACCAAGTGGAATCAGCTGAAAAAGCTGACATGAAAATTGAGCCTACTTTAGCATGAATTTATATAGTAAATGGATTCCCTAACACAAGAACAAATGAAGTACGGTTGATTAAAAGGGAAAAAAAAATATCTGTTTAAAAAAACTTTACTGGGATCTCATTGGTACATACAAAAAATTTCATGATATCATATAGTATGGTTTGTGGTTAGGCTGTTGTATACTGATAGAAGGATGGACAGAAAGACACTGGGTGAAATATCTTATAATGTATACAGACGGATGGACATTTGATGTAACAGCCCGAAGCAAAAACCATTCAACATAACCCCATGAAATTTTCTATGTTTACTCCAGGGAACTCTAGGCAGGGTTTAAGCAAGATGGTTTTTGAAAATCACCCAAGATGTAGGCAGGGGTGATCAATTTACAATAAAAATTAATCTCAAAATAGACACATTCACAATTTTAGCAGCAGCAGGGAGGGAGTTGTTACTTCGGATCGTTTTCAGAGTGAATAGGAGAGTAAGAGGGAGAACAGTGCTCAGTTTTGAGAGGAGCTGAAAGAAAGATTTTTTTTCTGAGATTGT
>OY735209.1:11035813-11165813 GCA_963457665.1 Thysanoteuthis rhombus
AATTATTATAAACTCATTTGAATTGTAGTCCTCCTCTTGGTTATAATGGTCAATGTTGTAACTGTTGTATCCTCCAGGCTTCTAAAAGTATCAGTTGTATTCAGTAACATTATTGGAATAACAGCGTAATTGAGTTGACATATTCCCTAGCATAGAGGGTTTAATAAGAACAGTCTACTCAGACAGAGTTAGAAATTCCAAAAAAATTATTGCACCCGACTGGCACCCAAAAGAAGGGCAGAGAGTACAATGGCTAAAGACATTAACTATAATCAAGATGAGGACAACAGTTTGAATAAATCAGTATCATGTAGACAGATTTTTTGAAAAAAAAAAAAAAAAAAAAAAAAAAAAAAAATGAAGAAAGAAATAGTATATAAATTTAATCAAATCATCCCATGTACCTAATTATATGAGCAAGCTTCGAAAAATAATTTTGTTTTTGAAACTATTTCAGTAACTCATTGGAGATTAAGAAATAAAATTTGAGAGAAAAGCCAATGACTTAAATGAATATATTGCAAGAAATGTTAGTCCTAATTCTAACGTAAGAATTAAATATTAAAAGAACTAGTCTATATGGAATTTATATTTTCTAGGAATTGAATATACTAAAAATTCACATATATAAAAACACAATGTCTATCCATGTATTTCTTTTGGGGGGGGGGCTTTTGAATAAGTGGACTGAAATGAATGGAGAACAAGCAGGAGGGCTGAAATAAATGAATGGAGAACAAGCAGGAGGGCTGAAATAAATGAATGGAGAACAAGCAGGAGGGCTGAAATAAATGAATGGAGAACAAGCAGGAGGGCTGAAATAAATGAATGGAGAACAAGCAGGAGGGCTGAAATAAATGAATGGAGAACAAGCAGGAGGGCTGAAATATGCAGGGGCAACAGTTGAATAAAGATAAATATCTTGAGTCAAACAATAACCCATTTCTAACAAATGTACATACAAGCTATACTCGCTTCATTGTATGGATCAATCCAAGTCCTTCTGTTTAGTGGAGAGGCATTGAATATGACTCCACAATGGAGGGGAGCTCCCTATCACTGGGCCACAGTGATCAGAATACACTTCATTAGAATTATTTATACGGAAATATTGGTATTTTTTCACCATTTATAACCAAAGCAATACTTAAGTTGCTTTTGTAATGATAAAGAATTTTTTTTTGAATCAACAAAACAATTATACAAGACTGTTTGATTCCACACATCTCAGATGTTTTTTGTTGCGTTTCCAGTTATGCTAAACAACAGAAACAGGAAGGAGGAGAAGGTGTGATGAAGTCATAAAAAGAACATCTATTCTAATTAATAAATGTATCAAGCCCTCTCCTCATCCTGACAGTGTTGCCAAGTATCATTTGTTAATATAACTAAAACTGTCTTGGGGGAAAAAAAAAAAACCCAAACCTAAGAATCAGCAAAACCTTCCAATGTCCAGCTAACTTTATAGCTAAAAAAGTTATATACACTCATTTAAAACCCACTTTTCAAATACATTAAAGATACACTAAGACTACAGAGCAAAAAACTTACTATTTTAAAAATTTTTTTTTTACAGCCAGATTTTTAGGTGAACTATCTTCACCTTCCTCCTACTACTGCATTTAGAATCCCTTTGAAATTGGAAATCACAGATATGAATGTAAGGAAAGTGGATGCATCATTGAACTTAGGGTTCTTGTTTTATCAGAGGAGGCGTTGTCAACCTTTGTTTTTGATAAGTATTTTCTTTCATCTTAAGTTCTTTTTTTTTTAGTTGATTTTGGTGGCATCATCATTCAAACCACCTGTTAATGGCCACTAATATACAGCATCAATCAGAAGATGAAGGATGAGCTCCTGGTGAGGCCAAACTCATATCCCTTATGACTTGAGATCCTTAGTTATCTACACCAGCTGCTCTACCAACTGAGCTACAAGAACTATACATTCGGCACAAGATTAAATCTGACCTATAAATCTACCTTCTATTCTTCCCCAATCTCTCTTGGCGCCATATTTGTTATTGCAGATACTATGATTACTGCCACTTGATATAAAAGAGGAGAGCATACACTCTCGCGTGTCCCCCATGGAGCGGTGCATGAGAAAGGAACAGGTGCACAGTCCAGTCCTAGCCTGGCAAGATATTCTGTGAAATCTGTGGCAAAGCATAAATGGAGATGACTGCAGAACAATCTTGTTGCTGCATATGGCACCTGGTATTCCAAAACCAGGTCACCCATCTGGGTAATGACCAGCTTCAACATTGCTCAACTTTGGTGATTGTACCAGAACCGTTATATAGTTGTATCAACGGCAGCAACATTATCCTTATTTCTTCCAATTTATTTTATTAGATGAAATGTTGACCATAATTGATTTTTTGGTCATGTTTTCTTACATCTTGACTCCCCACCAATTTTTTTTTTTTAGTGTTTTTTTATCACAACTTCACTCAAACTTTCAATCTATGACGGAGAGTAAGCACAATGTGGATGGGGATATACTTCATCTAAAAGATAATATTCCTATATTCCTGTTAGACCTATATTTGAAAAAAAAAAAGAGAAAAAAGAAATCAATTTTCAATATTCCAAGAGAATTTTCATTTGAAAAAAAATTTTGACTTTGCAAAATACAAAAATGCTGAACTCAGAACATTCTCTTATGGTATCATAGCAGTTGGTTTTCTTATGTTAAGCCACTTCTATTTCTGTAGAATCACAGTAAAAGCTAAGAAAAAAAATGATAGGAAGAAAAAAATTAGGATTATTTTTTTTGAAAATGAAACTCCTTAATATTAAATTCGTATCTGTATTTATGATTTTTTAGCCCCCCCCCTAAGAAACAAACAAATTCTGCAGCTGCTAGAAAAATAGGATAATCTAAACTAGAAGTGCAATCCTTTCATGGCAAAGAGATTCATATTATAGAAGAAATTATTGAACTTAACAAAATAAGGCTTTTAGAAGAAAAATAACCCTTAATCATTTGCTAATTAGGTTAAGAAAATACTAAAAAGAAGCTATGAAAATTTAAGAGTTTCATTTGAAAAAATATAAGACTTAAAAATCAAGTGTCAAACATTCAATGATGAAACAACCACATTGCACCCCACCCCCAAAACAAAATGTTCCTTATTTGAAATTCACATTGAAAAAAGGATAATGCTGATAGTAACATAAATGATTCTATTGCACCACCCCAATGGGTCGCAAAATTGGATAAGCTTTATCTGACAATGGTGAATTTAGCAGACAATTTTGGTAAAAGAAATTTTAGAAAAATTATTAATTCGGGTTACAGGTTTTGAGTGTTATCCACTAATTTTTGAACATGCAAGGACAAGGAATGATAAGATATGCAATGAACACAGGGTTTGCAGTGCGGGGAATAGGGTTTGATTGTTTACCTTTCACAGATAACTATAAAGGATTGCCAAATGTCAGGATCACAGTTTGATAAATGAGGCTAGGTTGCGTGTGGGAGCAGAAATAGGAGAAAGCTTATAGACATATATATTGTAGATATTTGAGTAAAGACTATGTGCATGTTTATAGGGTATTTCAAGGTGTAATATTGTTTGGTGATCTGTGTATCAAGTACTTATAGATGTTGTATTTATTTACAAAATAGTTAGTTAGAATAGCCGAACATCTTTTGAAACAATTACAAAGACTTGATGCCTTTGGTAGTTTCTTTTTTTTCCCTGTAGACTCCATGTTGAGCATAGGGCCTCATTAATGTGTCAGTAGTAAGCAGGTTTTACCGGGTGGAGTTGTTAGCCCCATGCCCAAAGTGGACTATCTTACAGTCGCTATGTGAGTAGTCTCAAGCAAAACTTATGGTTCACCAATTGCTTTCTGTGCTGGAACCACAATGCCAGTTGGTATATCTGCTTATGACACTGTCTAAAAGTACAAAATTTGAATCAATGTTTGCATACTGAGCAAATATTCCATTTACGTTCATCACAAATCTAAAGATATCAGAATTGATTGAACGTTTTGTACACAAGTTTTAATGAGAGGCAAGGGAAATAAAAATCCTGCTATAATTCAGCAAATGTCTGTCTATTTCTGTGTCATTGCATCTGAAGTTACTAATGGGACCCCGGAGTATGTTCCTAGCAAATTAGTTTGTTTTGGAGGGATCAGTTTTGTACTTGATAATGATAGGTATGAGCATAAAATCCTACCAGTAGGTGGTGGGGTGGGAGGTCATTTAGTTTCACATAAATCATCGATTACAAATTTGAATATAAAAAGACTAGATAATTGGAATAGATCTATGCAAAGTATTTGATGTTCTAGGGTCGGATTTCAGGCACCATCAAATTTTCTTGTCAAGATATTCTTTTCATGCTGACCAAAAAAAACCAAAAAACATGATATTAACCTGCAAGCAGAAGTACTTTTTAGAACTAAGAGATAAAGGCAGTGAGCTATTGTGCTATCAAAATAGTCATTTCTAAGATCTCATCAGTTCATATGATTTGCCCATCTTAATGTTTTATTCCATATTAACTGAATTATGAACAGTAGTTAAGCAAATATCAAATTCATTTTCATCAAATTAAATTTGTTTGGCTTAACTAGATTGTAGAAAATTTATTCAAATATAAAAATCGGTCTCATCAACCGAGTCAACTTCCTGCTATTTGGGGCATTGAACCCTAGTTCACTTAGGTAGGATTACTCTACATTCCAGGATTTTAGGCAGGGTTGCCAACCTAGATAGATAGTTTGTGCTTTGTTTCTTTATGAGTACTGTGTTGTTTTTCTTCAATTTGAGTAACCACCAGAATTGGAAAAATCACATCTAAATTGGCAACCTTGAATTTGGGAGCAATATGCTACAATATGGCAGCTGTTAAGAATATTGAGACCATTCTGAACTCAAACAGTAGTAAGCTACATCAAAATAAAAAATATCAGAATTGTAAGGAAAAAGTGAGGATTTGTGTCACTTCCTGAGTGTCAGAAACTCAGGAAGAAAAAAAAAAAAAAATAAAATAAATTAAAAAAAAAAAAAAAAAAAGCCTTGGGAACCAAAAACAACTGAACTCTCCAAGCTTCACTTTCTCTCTTATCCTTTTACACAGGAAAGGATACCCAAACAGATGAGTTTAGGTAGAGGGTCGAGACGAAGTCACATGGAAAACATTAGATGTACAATTTTTGAAATGCCAAATAATAGACATCATGACTTATTGAAGAATGGGAGGAAGAGGGTGGGCTGCTTAGATAGGAACTGAGAAAAGATGGAAAACTGAAGGAAAAAAAACCAAAAAACAAAACATGGACATCTCAAACGCTGTAAAGTGATTTATGTAATTTTCCTGCGTGCTGATATTCATATCCAGCAACAAGCCGAACTAATGTCGACAAAACATTCAAGTAGAAGCAAGTATGCATATATTTAACACACAATAATCAATAAATCAGTCGCCCAACAATGTTTGATATGTATGATTAATGGGGAAGTGCTGTGTCAAATGCATTGACAAAGAGAGAGATCATGTTGAAAAGAAAAAGAAAAAAAAAAAAAAGGTTGTATAAGAGATAAGTGTGTTTAACATCATTATGAGAGATAACTGTATGAAGTCCTTGATTGTCAATCATCTGATACCTATATTCATCAGTAAGCCAACATCAGTACAGAAGTATTGTGAGGTTATAGGCATAAAAGAGAGAAGGCGATCAACAAACCTCTATTGATAATGTCTCAAAGCATAATCTTTGACCTGTTCCGCTTTGCCTGGCTGAAATTTATCAGGTAAGCACACAAAATTAACCAGTGAATGTTTTTTTTATTTCAGGAGCACTGAATGACGATTGAACACAACTAGTATTTAGTAAGTGCAGCTCGCTAACCACAGCACTTAGATGAACATAAGCATGGGTGTTAGAAGAGAGAGAAAAAAAAAAAAAAATTTGTCAGCACTGAAACTCAGTGATGCCAAGTCAAAAAATATTTTCACAACTGCAAAAAGGCACTAAATAAGGTCAATGAAAGGATAGCCAAAAAGATGCTAAAAATGGCCAAAAACTAAGCACTTCCATACTAATTTAGCAATTTTCACACCGCCAATTTTTTCTTGTCAGAGATGGAATTCTGCCAGAAGACAGATTCAACACCTGAGCACCGTGATTGGAAAATGAAAGCTTTTTTTCTGTCTTGTTTGCATTCATTTCACACAGGATTCTCTAGGGAAATGAGGGAATTCTTTTCTCCTCAGCTATTGGGAGCAGGGTAGGTGGAGCTCTTTAGTCCTGTAAGACAAGATTACTCTTAGAGAAAAAAAATCTTCAGTTTGGTAGATGCTATAGCTGGCCCAAAGCTCAGATAAAAGAGGGGTGGGTAAAGGTCTTTACTCAGATCTGTAGCAAGAGCATTCAAAACTAATCCAATCAATCCATAACACAGAAAAATATTTATCAATATTTTATACACTTTAAAATTTAAGACTACCATAATGGCTCCAAAAGGTTCTGTCTGTCCACCCAATATCTTCAAAGTTCTCAATGAAATTTTATGGAGATGTGGGCAATAGGCTATAGAAGAAGCCATTAAGTTTTGGAACAGATCCATCATTTACCTTAATGTCATAGCTTTCAGTCCACACAGGTTTTTCATTTGAAAACAAAGGCCGTGACATTTAATTGTAAATAGTTTGAAAGGACTTGATCTGAGACATGCTTCCTTTCCAATGATATAGAACATGACCATATTTTGTGAAATTTGTCTCCATCTTGGTCATGGCCTAGGATCAAAAATGGCTGCCACCTTTAAATCAAGATGGCCAAACGATCATTAACCAGCATGAGCCATCCACTTTGTTATGATCCTTACACCATGTATCAACAAAATATGAAGTGAAATTTAGTTGATTCAGAGGTGCATATGGAACGTAATCCAGCTGCTAGAGTAGTTGCAGTTCTATGCTTTACAAGGAAATAACAGGAAAAGAACAAAACATCTTTGGTTGTCTGTTCTAAAAACAATACAAATTTAGCTAGATTTAGCAGATTTATCCATTATAAACACCAGACACTTGAAAAGTAGCACCAATTTTAGAATCTTTACTATAAATGAATAGTATACAACTTTAACTTATATACTTGTGTTGAGTAAGAAAGGGTTTTTTAAAAAAGTAATTCTACTGCTGGTCAATTAAGAGGGAAAGTTCACTCATTCCAAAATGATTGGTCTTGACCAATCCCAAAATACCTAAAGGTTAAAAAAGATTATCTAAAATATCCTACTTTTCAAGCTTTCATTCACTGCTGGCTATATCAAAACATAAATAACATTGAAAAAATCCAATCAAATAATTATATCAAAGTCATTTGTATGATGACAGTTTTGAGTCGGGTATTGTTCTACATGTAAAAATCTCCGAACCTTATTGAAAAGTGTATAAACGAATCAAATACCAAAAATATGTTTAAAAAAATTTCTCGAACACAATGGAAAATATCCGAATTAAGATATAAGATATCTTAGTTGGTAAGGTCAAGATAACTTCGATTCTACCTTCCCTGTTCCTGCACATTGAATGAGGACCTTTCAAGTTTATCTACAGACGTATTAATATTGTCACCTCTCAAGTTCATATCACCAGAAATCTATCGGTGAGTTTATTTCTGCTCAGTCTTCCTCTGATAACAATAATCTAGTTGACTATTTCTTAGAAATCAAAAAAAAAAAAAACAACTTCTCAATTCAAACAGCGGTTGAGAAAGCCGAGATATACACGTGTCCAGAGAGACATTTTACTCGACTGGTCAAAGTGGTAGAGTAGAACCTCACAGGCTGATTGCGTTCCATGAAATCACTCGAATACGAGATTTGCTGATTAAATTACTTCAGATATTTCTGTGATTATATCTACAAAACTATAAAGAAAATTTCTTGAACACTAGCAAAATAAACAATCAGCACATCTTCAAGACTAATCCAGACAATCCTAAAAAAAAACCAAGAATAATATCTATCAATTTTAATATTTTACAATTTTAATATTTTACACACTTAGATTCAAGACCTCTATAATCGATTCAAAATTATTGGCCTTTTATAAAACTAATTTGATCGAAAGAGAAAAATTAAAAATAATTTGTTGATTAGCTTCCGATTACTCGGGACTGAAATTAGAATTTATGAATCCTACTGCTGCTGTTCGTAACGGCATTTTGCAGCAACTAAAAGTATTACAACTACTTATTCAAGGTGTCCTAAGGCAGGAATGGGATCAGTGCATATGACCTAGTTCTTAGGATAATAAAATTAGCCATCATCGGCCACCATATTTAACTTGGTTAGAGTGAAAGTGTAGCCTTTTGTAATACAGTGACACCTCAATGAGGGCAATCAATTCAGAAGGAAAGAAAAGGCAACAAAAAAAAAAAAACAACAAAAAACAAAAAAAAAAACAAAAACAAAAAAAAAATCCTTGTCAGGTGAAAATTAGTGATGTTAATTGAAACTAAGGGATTTCAGCAATTCATACAAGATAAAAATATTGGACCCCTAAAACCTTACTAGTAACCTTGTAAATATTCAATGAATACTAACAGGTTACTTAGATTTCATAATTATTATTATTATTATTTTTTTTTCAAATCATCTTAACAATAATGGAGATGGGGCTCATAACCATGCAATATTCTTTGTAGAGTTTTATCGTAGAGATGCCAGATTCAGTTTTACGCACAAATTCTTGTATTGCATGGTATGGTGGACCATCTGCAGTAGTTGATATCTTAGGATGTATGGTTCAACTAGAAGGTACCCAGAGAGAGTGTACCTCTGCCAATGCCTTTGTCAGGGGCAGGGAGGTAATCGTGTATGGATCTGCCCCAAAATGTAATCACTTCTGTAGCTTATTTCCTACCCTTCTACTAAATTTCATTTCTTTGGATTTTAGTACTATAACCTTGCCTATCTTATAAGTTCATGATAGTAAACAGTCAGTTAAAAAAAAAAAAAAATAAAAAATAAATAAATAAATAAAAGGACTAACACTATAGTCTACTTGTGGGATATATACTCGGCAGTGTATGAGTACACTAGTACATTCTTAGTTTATTCTCAGGCTCAGGAGGGTCTATAAATATTTTGTCATTTCCTTGCTAATGAATTTGTTGGCAATTGGGGAACTCACAAACTTAAAAATACCCCCCCCCCTCAATTGGGACCTCTCACTAACTTAAATTTCCTTATAAGACTCCTTCGCTAAGAGAAGTAGCACTGTATTAGGCTTATCATTCATAGCATTTGCTAAGAGAAGTTAATGGTAAAGCTTCCGTCTCTCAAGAGATCTCCTGTGAGAATATAAATGGCTGGTGACGAAATATTGTTTTGTTCTTTGCAAGCCTCTGTTTAGCAATCCTCTCAAGCTCCAAGACAAGAACTGTATTCTTACAAGTTCTTAAGATTACCCCTTCCACACTCAAATTAGACTTTCTTATGGTATTAGAGATTAATTTTGATAAGCATTTCCTTTAATCTTGAAGCATTTTAGTTGCTTTTATCATAACTTATTCAGCCTACTAGGGTGTTTGAGAAAATAGCACAGATCAGAAATGAATAAATTCTATGCAAGATTCAAATTCAAGTCCCTTTTACTTTGGGCACTGCTGCTCTACTGACTGAGCTAGTAGAACTCTTACAGCTGGCAGAAGATCAAATCAATCCCTTGGAGAGAGAAGAAAAAAAAAAAAAAAAAAAAATCATCCTTTAATCGTCTGGAGCTATATTGGAAACCATGGATCAAAACTGTACATATAGGTTTCTTCAGTTTTTAAGTGATTTCGGCTGGCTGGCTACGAATGTGTCACATGTGCAGTCTGTACCAATAGAACTAAAGGGCTGAAAGTTTAAAGATTCACTCATGTTTAGAAAATTCCACCAAGAGGCAGGGCTTCAATATACAATGAAAGCTAAATTGGTCCCTTAATTAGGGTCTGGTAGCATTCATGCAATTTTTTTTTTTAATTACTACTTTTTAGTGATTTAAAAAAAAAAAAAAAGAAAAGAGAAAGTATATTATTTGTTGATCATCCCTTCAGTTTTTGACTAGTATAACCCCTACCCACCACACGAACATAAATAGCTCACTCTCAACATAGCATACTGCCAAAAGATGATGGTCAGGTGACAGTTTCTATCGAGTCATTAAACAGAACAGAAAAGTTCACCAGTTATAGTAGTAACAATATAGTTCATATTTATCCTTAATCAGACCACACATTGTCAACCGTTATTGATCTTTGATTTGTATTCTTTCATTCTAAACTTGGGTTTTTTTACTCTAATTCACTCAGACCAGTCTAAAAAGTACAACAGACTATGAACCATAGCTATCAATACTAAAAACAGGATGAAAAACCATATAATCAAGAAGCAAGTAATGTTGGTAGGAACTGAAGTAGGCGTTATGAAAGCGTAGTCCTAGTAAATATTTGTGGAAATAGCTAATACACATACTAATTTAGCTTAATTAGCAACAAAATAAGTAGCTTTATGTAAGTAATGCACTTATCAGAGTAAGTAAGGTCTTGTTTCAGTCAAATATTGTACATATATACAAGCTTATATAAACTATCAAAGCCAATCATCAACTAGGCAGACTTCGTAGATAGGATGGACATTAAGGGCCTTTAAATTGAAAATACTCGAAGTGACATTCAGTCAATGGCAATTCAGTTTTAATATAAAACTGAAATTACCGATATAAAACGGAAAGAAAAACAATTGTATAAATGAAAGAATCTGAGTCCTTTTTCAGCGAATATATATATATATATATATATATATATATATATATATATATATATAAAAAATAGATATCATATTTTCCTTGAACAGGATGGAAAACTTTGAAAAGGTGCAGTTTTAGGATGTTTTTTTTTTTTACGTCATCCAAATATCAGCCCAATAAATAGTTAAGATAAGTTGGGGAAATTTGAGATGAACAAACAAGCACTTATCTTTAATAGACGAAACCTGGTAAACCAGGATTAATTTTCAAATAGAATTTTTCTTCCATCTTAATTTTTGGTGCTTTTTATTGCAACTTACTGCTGTAAACTGAGAACCTGAGTGAATAAACTGTGTGGATCAGAAAGAAGAGCCTTCGTGAGACTCAAACTCACATCACTTTTGCCTGGGGAAAGTCTGAAGGCTTATTTAATTAGATTAGATCTTCTGCTAACCATAAAGTTCTCGTATCCCTGTCGAAAAGAGCAGCCTGTTTGGTTGAGTAGGCTTTCCTTATGAAAATGGAGCACAATCCAAGTCTCACCGAGAGATTATCCTTTATTTCTGATAAATGCTGTTTACTCTGCCATAAATTGACAGCTTGAGTAAGTTGAGAGAGAGAGAGAGAGAGAGAGAGAGAGAGAGAAGCCCCCACCCCAAAAACAACTAAAAATTATGAACTGGTGAGTTCTTGCTCATTTCCTTGTAATTGTTACCTAACTAATCACAGCACTCACTCTGCTTTAGTACCAATGTTCTTTACCGAAGCAACTTTAAAATGATACTCTGAATTTTCTCATTCATGGATGAAGCATTGCTTCATTTATTTTGACTAACTTTTACTTTTAAAATTAAAATTAAATCAAAAGTATCATATAAAACACTAGGTCTCAATTGTAAACAATACGCATGAAGTATTGGTTGTAAGGAGTAAGGTTTGAGGTCTAAAATCAGCTTCTGCTTAACTATAATGCTCCTGTAGATGAATGGTTAAAAGCAGCCGGACATATATTGGACCCTCTTTGGCTAGAGGGTGTACGTTCAATTCCCGCCGTGAGAAGGCTCTTTATTTTCCGATCATGCCATTTAATTTTTGCCGTAAGATTACTGTCTGATTCAAAGTTGTGATAAAAAGCAACTGAAAGTTGAGATGAAGGTAAAAGCTAATCAAATGATAAACTTAAAATAAGCCAAGCATTTTATCAAGATAAAATTCTGTGCTTTGATGATTGGTTAACACAGGTCAAATAAACTGGAAATTACTCAAAAAGCACATACCTCAGCCAACCCCACTGTAAGTAATTGTGCCTGGATCTATCCAAAAATTCAATCGCTTCTTCTGTAGCACATAACCATCCCTACCACAAAATGTCATCGAAATTCATTGAGGACTTTCAGAGACTTCAAGTGGACACATGAACTGATAGTGATATTATATGGTTTGGACATAACTACTAGAGAATTCTGTCCGAAGACAGAGATTTTACACCCATGTTAATTTATACAAAACACGCATTCCAAGCAGAAAGATTTTATTCATGTTTAGACTGCTTGTTAACCACTTGGTCAAACAGAGAAACTTTCCCACTTTAATTACATCCATATCATGACTGAAATAATCCTCGTGCAGTCTAACTAACTGCTTAATGCACTCTGTAACATGAATACTATGATTAGTATGCAAATAACTTGGCTGTAGAAGTCAATAGAAATCAAAAATTAACGTGGGAACACAATTTTTGTATCTGACTTCAGTAATCAAGTTGTGATCCACTTCGGCTCATTCATTACATAAAGGTGATTGATTCTACTAAATTACCTCTTAGTAGATTGGACTTACTGTCACATCCTACCTATCTTCTACACAGACAAAGAAAAAAAAAAAGAAAAAAAAAAAACAAAACCATGCACACACACATACACTCAAACAAACCTGGCTGCTGAAGGGTTAAACTCTACTCCTAATCCAACTGATTACTGCACATTTTTATATTATACATTTAGATAAAAACTCATTAATATATTTTTTAAAAGTATAAATGTATTTATCAGAATGTAATGAACCCTTGCATATCTGTATGATTTTGTAGATCTGTAAGACTTCAGATCAGCTCAGTCTGTAAGACACGATCCTACCAATCACTTGGTCATGATTTCAGATCACAGTAGGGAAATGTTAATGCCATGTATTTATTTATTCATTTATTAGAAAAGAAACATGAGAGCTTATTTCAAACATTATTTTTGGTAGATATTTAAGGCTTGTAAATATGGGTTAGTCACCGAGAGACACACAGCTATCAATAAGTTGGTTGTGATTTTAAATCATGGTAGGGGAATGTTAATTTTCACTATAAATTTTGTGAGAATTATCGTTGTTATGATAGAAGAGAAAAATAAACTTCTGGTTTGGACTGGAGTTGACAATACGGGGGGTGAGGTGGGGGGTTCTAATGATTTTTGGTTTTAAAAGGGCCTCAAATGCACAATTGAGTAAAGTTTTCTCTGCCCAACACTAATTCTTAGTGCAAGTTCACCCGAGTTGCTTACAAAGACAGTAGAAAAGAATTCCAACAAGATAGAAGGAAACGAGGCTAGTAGGCAAACAATGAAAGTGCTCGTTAACTCAGCTCATAAGATATGTCAATGGATCAGGTCATGGGATTTATCATTGGACAAATTGCAAATAACGGGAAATTTTCTATTCTTGCAATTTGATGGCCAACTTGGTGAAATGTCCGTTGTATTGTAATTGATGGCAACTCATTTACATCGGTGAGTCAGGGCTTTTATCTTGCAATGGATAACTATTACACTTGCCACCTTCTGCAGTTAACGGTTTAATGCTTAATTTATGGCAGGAAGTAAGGGTAGACTGGTTTGAAAAAAGATAAGATCAGAAGTTCCGATTTCCTATGTAGACTGTGCAGCACTCAACATAAGCTTGGATGGATAACCTACATTAAACATGGCTACAACGAACTGAGGAAGCCATCATTTGCATAGAGACTTGCATAATGAATAGCACTGAGAGAATAGCTACTTCGTCTATCAGAAACCATCAACCAAAACTGTCAGCGTAGGTTTCTTCAGTTTTTAAGCTGGTCTGGCTGGCCACACAGCGTATAGCTGTACAAATGGAGCTAAATAGCAGAAAATTCAAATATTTACTCCTTATGTCTAGAACCCACCCCAGTCCCCCCAAAAACATGTTTTTAAAATTCCACCCCACCCTAAAGAAAGTTTTAGAGGGGGTGTTCAATTGGCTATGTAAGTTTATGCTAAATTGGTCCCTTAGTTTGGGTCCGGCAGCATTCACTTTTTTTTTTTTTTTTTTTTGAAAATTCAGACATGAAAAAAAATTTGTCAGAGATCACTGCTCAACAAAAGGTGAGAGAAGTAGCTTATTCATTGATTAACCTAATTTTTAAAAAATTCATCACCCCTAACACGGCATGCAGCGAAAGGACATTGGCTGCATAACTGTCTCTATTGAGTTACTAACCAGGACTGTTTCTCCTGTGAATTTTCAAAATACAATTCAGAAAGTTGCAGACTAGCCATACATTCTTCAATATCACTGACAGTTCTTGTTCAATAATGCTCAGAAAATATCCAAATCCTATTATGAAGTCCAAAACATGCTACTGAGGGAGGGAACTATGAACCATTGTATTCACTTGGGACTTGTGCTGCAAAGAACATCTGATATTGAAAAATATCAAAGGTTTATAACCAGAACATATGCTGACTATAAAGCAGCATCAATTACCACAAGTGCTGCTTTTTTTTTAACCAGTGGTAATGCATAGTTATTGGATCATTATCTATCAAGACAAACGTTTGTTTCTAATTATGTTTTTTTTTATAGACTCCTGAATGGTTGCACCCTACAAGCTAAAGTTTGTGTACAAGAGGAACCTGACCCAAAGATGAACATATGAGACCACAAGTGACCTCTAAAGGTCAAATTGAGGTCAGGTCCATTTTGTCATTTCCAAATCTAACAGCCATGGCTGCAACCCAATAAAAAAAAAAATATATATAAATAAATTTAAAAAAAATAGTGTGTACATCAGGAGCTCCATCCCCAGGATGAACAGAGGATAGGTGGCCCTGACCTCTATTCACATCTAAAGGTCAATTCAAGGTTAGATCAATGCAATCACCACTTTGAGAAGCTGTGTTAGAATTTATTACCTGACCTTTCAGTATTTATTACTTTCTCCTTAGGGAACACCGAGTGTCCTAACTAGTAATATTGGCTATATATCTGGTGAGTCCTTTCATGGACACCATCACCTGACCAACTTTTGGCAGCATGTCTTGTTTGGAGGGTGATGAATGAACAAGTTACTTCACTTGGGGGGAGGGGGGGGGAGCAGTAATTCCTAAAAGTGAACACTGGACACAAACTAAGAGGCCAATTTAGCATAAACTTACTATCCACCAATTTTTTTTTTTTTAACAAGTAATAAGTAGTAAATGTTTAAATTTTCAGCTCTCTAGCTTTATTGTTGTAACACACATAAGCAGAATTACTCAAACAACTGAAGAAACCCATGTTGACAGTTTCAAATTGATTTACACAACCACTGTTGAGAAAACAGCAGCAGTGCCCCCAACAAAGCCTAGATCAGATGATGACCATGTGGGTGTTGGGTATAGTTTCAAGGCCAACACAAAAGGCCATGATGCATTTGATAAAAATATCTGTTTCTGTAGAGTTTGAGAGGTTTCTTCACGTCGTCTAACTTATAATAGTACACTACTTCAAAGCTGTGACTGAACTCATTCAAGAGGACAAATCTATTGTTACAAGTGGTGGGTTGGATACATTCTTTTCATATAAATAGGAATTTTATCTTTTATTATGTATTACAGACAGAGAAACAAAGAGAGAAACGCAGAAAGTCCCATGGTTCATTAAAAAGATAGATTGATAGTCCAAGCTGTGCAAAGCTGGAGTGACTTTTCAAACAGGAAGCTCGAAAGCCTCTAGGGATAGGATACTGACAGTTTTCTGCAAATGAAACTTTGGTATATTTTTGTGGAAAAAATTTAAGTTAGACTAATACTCAAAAGCTGAATGATACCAAGATATCATCATCAGTCTTTTAATGTCCATCGTCGGACATAGACCTTCCCTAGGATTCACCACACTTCTCTATCATGGGCGTCGTGAAGGAAAAAAAAAAGCCAAAGTAAACTTCCATTCTATTGAATCACAGCGTAATCCCACAAATGGCTCACCAGACCAACCAGTCAAGCTGGCAATAGATTTTCCTCTCTTTTCTAGTCTGAGTCTATGAGTGTGTCTTGTGTTGGTATTCGAAAAAAAAAAAAAAAAAAAAAAAAATTCTCCCCCCCCCATCATAATTAATTCTGGTACACATGTGGGCTACAGTGATTCATTTATAAAAAGTACATATACTTTATTTGGTTCTTTTGTTCAGAAATTACAGGCATCAGATTGGTAAAAATCCTTTTGTATGGTCTATCAACAATAAAAAAAATAAGAGTAGGCACCATTTACCAGCTCTTGCCTTTATTATCATTTAATTTTATCAAACCATCTGATTTGATATTGTTTTGTTCTTCTTTCACGGAGGTATTGCTATAGAATAGTTCAGGGCACAAGTATTATTTTTTGCACAGCATTCTATTAGTTTTAATTGAAACTGCTGAGAACAGAGCAAAGAAAAAGTTGGCTACATTCCAACCCGATACAACAATAGTCGTGAATGACTATCCTAAAAGGTCTTTTAAAGACTACAATGGCTGAATGAAGTGATTCAGAGCTTCCAAAGTTTTCATGAAAGCAATTTAGAGAAACATTGTACTTAATACTAAAATTGAATCCAGTTGGTCCAATACAAAAGGTGTAATCTGTCCAAAAGGAACAAATGATAACCACATGGGTTACATGACTGAATAATGCCAGTTATTTCTCCGAGTGAATAATAAAAAATGAAAAGGGCCGAAATAATTGCTGCCTGTCATTGGACACAAATACAAACAAAAAGCAAAATATTAATATTTGTGATTCAAGATGATGGCACATTCATGTTTTGAATTAGAGCAGCCATACTAGGTATGAATTGAGCATAAAAGTCCAGCTATTGTCTTCCTCACACAAACACCCCAATTATTTCCTCATCAACCAAAAAAAGATTTCATTTAAATAGATATAAACTAAATGGTTACCTACAGCTAATGAGGGGAGATGGAATAGAAGAGAAAGAGCCGAGAGGAAATTGAAATATTGTCAACTAAAGGTCTAAATCAAAATATCCTATTCTAGATTTTCTTCCTATCAGGACTAAAATTAGGAAATGGGAAGAGCCAGTTCTAACTGTGCTTATGATTCAATTTATTGAATCTAATACTTTGTATTTTTGTAGTCTATTCTTTATAGATTCACAAAAGGCTGCAAATTTGTGCACAAGTTGAACTTTACCCAAGGGTTGACATAAAATAGGAGGTGCTGATCTCAAAAGGTTATTTGAAGTCACCAGATGTTATTTATAGCCAACATCTTAGGTCCTAAGCATAAGAAACAATTTCATATTTCAATATATTTTTTTTTTCTTAGAAAAAAAAAAAAAAAAAAAGGCACCAAGATTTCTTGCAAAAAGAAAAGCCCCAATTATTTTTGTACCAACCAAATAGTTCAAGGAAATAAAAAATATAATCACTTTTGTGTGTGTGTATGCATTGCAATTAATAGACAACTGGCTGTTGTGTGAAGTTGACAATTTGCCAGTGCAGTGTCAAATTTGATAAGCAGTTCATGAAATCTAATAAAAATAGAAAAAAAAAAATAAAGATTTTTCTTCATGTTCTATAAATAATCCTTGACTTCTCGGTAGAATTATTAAAATCTATACAGATGTTTGAGACTTGTTCGTTAGCACCTCTTCTCTGCTGAAACTACAAAGGCAAGGTGGCCTGATACTCGGCATGGAGAACAATAAAAATTAACTTCCCATATAGGCTGACCTTCAAGGTCAACAGAGGTCATTCTCTAGCCAATCCTCAGTTTTAAACATCAGAAAAATAAATTTTAATCCCAGAATTTTCATCATTTATTTTTCCTACGAATAGTGCACATTTCTTTAAATAAAATCAATTCTTAAATAAGTTATGATGTTTTTGGTCAGATATCACTCTCCTTTGGTGATAGATAGTTTTACTGCCATATGGATGTTTTCGTTTCTCCCTCTACCACTTTTCTCATTGACAAAAATTCAATGTAATTCAGTTCATAAAGAAAAGAAGGTTGCCTCTATGCCTCTTCTCATTTTCACAAAAATTTAATGCATTTCAGTTTATAGTGAAAGCAAGCATGAATGAAATTACGGACATATGACTGGGCTCAGTTAGTTCAGTTTCGTACAAATTTGAAAGTAATCATTTTTTGTATGGGATGGAGTATTGTGAACCATAACTAATTTTTGATCACAATTAAGCTCCATCTTGATTTTTTGATTAGTACTCCAGTAAGGCAATTGATCTATGACAGTCAGTGTATTACATTGGAAGTAAAAATATACTTCTCTGTTGATAATTGTTTGTTTTTTTTTGTTTTTTCCCCCATTTGTTGAATTGGGCAACACTGGGTATCCGTGTAAGTTTAGATGTAAAATATCTAAATTAGTAACTGAAGAGAAGTGACCATATTACATTGGAGTTGTAGTTTTATACGGCAGATAGAAAATTATTTTACATGACAATTGTGGCAGGCCACTCACACTAATCCAACCCTTTTCAAAATGTGCACTTTTGGGACAAGCACTATTCTACTAAGCTAAAAGATAGAATTTGACCAGATATTTATTGGTAAGATGTAACCCAGATGCATTCTGCATAGAAAACTCAAAAAATACCCTTTGATAAGGACTGAACCATCTTCAAGAAAATATTTTGTTATTTGCAGTGCCTTACAGAAACTTCATTAGGTTTCATAGTTTAATTGGTGAAATGAGGAAAAAACAAAACAAAAAAAACAACACACACATCAAAGCAAGCCTGGCTACTTCAGGGTGAAACTCCACTCAGACAGAAGTTGATAAGTTTTAAAAATATTTGACTTTTAGAAAAAACATTTTTCCTTTAATTGAAAAATGGCCATGGGAAGGAATTAAAAAAAAAAAGTATCTAAATATTTTTTAGATAATTCTGGATATAATTTGAAGCAATTCAGATGTTAACTGAAAAGTAGCATTCATAGTTTTCTATTTTCTTTCTTCCTCTATCTCTATTTCATTGATTGAGTATGTAGGAATAGAATCTGTCCCTCTCATTTCCCTTCTATCTTTATCCATCTTTAAACTTTCCAGATTTTAGTCTTAACTGGAAGTCTGAAATTATCATTGTTATTAGGTGAGAAAAATAAAGTCAAAACAACTCTGGAGTTTGACAAAAAAAAAAAAAAAAAAAAAAAAATTCAGTAAATGATTTCAATTTCAGCTGGCTGTTAATTTTGGAACATTTCAGCAGTTTATTATAATTTCTTACATTACGGTTCATTAAAAATTGATTGGGTGACAATATATCATCTATATTATAATCATCCGATTTCTGTATTAGTGGTTTTGTTACTATAATGCAGCAAAATTGACTTGTTGAAATGTAATTTCCGTTAAATATCAACATTAGAATGTTCTTATTTAGAGAATAAAGCTATTCCCAGTCCAACTGGGCTACTGGTTTCCCAGTAATTAATTCAATCAAGTATTAATTAACGAAAAAATAAAGTGCTCCCGAGAGATAAATTCAGATCTATCAAATGCTTATACAGTTCTTTATAAGAAAATAAGAGTAATAAGTAGATAATAATATATGAATTGACAAATTTAAAGGCCACTGAGAGCGGCTTTTAAGTGGGTAAATATAAGCACCAAATATACAGAGATAATTGATGAGTTTAGCTATATTGAAAGCAGATGTAATTTTTGTTGTAAATATTTTTTTTTTTTTGGTAACGACAATTGGTTGGAGCCCAAGTAATACCAATAGAAAATGATCAAGTCCTATTACTTAATGGAATCACCTTAAAAGTAACGAAAATATGTCCTATCCACCATTTGAAACAAAGAGTTTTTCAACTTTAACCAGTTTGGTCATTTTTTGATGAAAGCCCAGACGGAAATTGAGGAGACAAATATTTCATTTGCACTTTTAACAGCTTTGAAGTAATAAACTATTAAGTCTCAAAGTATGTAAAAGAATGTGAAGAGACCATTCAAACTCCACAAAAATACAAGTAGATATATTTTTACCGAATGCATTATGCCTCCAGCATATATAATTTCTTATATAAATCAAATATGTCTGTGAATTTTTCCAGGAGTATAACTGACACTTTTTACAGGACCCCTCCCACCAAGATGTAAAGTCGTCCCCTACCCACAACATTTTTAGCCATACTTATTGCCTACTCGTAAAGAAAACTGAACAAAACCAGAATTTCATCAAGAAATAATAAAGTTGAAATATTAAATTTCTTCAATTTGCAATCAATTATAATTTCAAGGCGTTTTACACATTTTTGATTTTGAGATAAAAACAACCCCTTCATTGACCGGTGAACGTATAATTGGCTTTTGATTATCCGCAGTCTAGTTATAATGTGGTTGTCTTCTTTGGACCAGAGCAGCCATGTTATAATGGGGTCTACTGCATAATGATTGGTTAATTGATTTAGCAAAATCTAAGATTGTCAACCCTTGAATCAAATTAGCTTTCTAATCTTTTGGCTAAACAATCATCTATTTGATTTGCATTATATCAGATAAGTATGTATGTCTGGACTCCAGAATAAAATACTATCTTCAGGAAGACAGTGTGCCACTTTCTAGAATCCCCGTCAAGAGGGAAACTAAGTGATTTTAGTTAATCTGGAGGTTAACAACTTCAAGTATATTTAGTACTGGAGTGAAGAGGACTGTTAGATACACAAGATTTATTAGATTATCAACAAATTTCAACAAATTCTGGAGTCAGAACATTAATGACAAGCTAATTTTTCTGGATTTTCCATTAGAGAAAATCCTTTTTTGCACATTAATTTTACATATGAATACCCCCCCCATCTTTAAAGCTTCCAGTGTATTGGGATAGATATACACACACACACACAATTATATATGTATAGGCTTTAAACAACAAATATATAAAAAGATTCGAGTCATCTCTTTCCAAATATCTGTTTATGTAATTTTCTTCAGTGTTTTTTGTTTTACAGACATTGATACCCAGCAGTGTCGATCAAAGGCCAACTCCCTTTCCGCTATGATTTCAATAATGAAATTATGTATTTCTGGCAGGGATTAGAAACGTATAAGTATACTTCGATTGGTGCAATCAATTCAGTTCGAAATTTTTCCTACAGTTCAAGACTGCACTATTCAAGGTCTTATAAATTTAACATTTTTTTTCTTTCAGCTTATATTTAGTTATGTTAATTTGTATAGCAATAACTCAACCACACAATATCGAAAAACACACTATTCAAGGTACTACTGTATCTACAATTCAGGTTTATAAAAAGGTACTGTTAGTGTAGTCCCTCTTACAGTGCAAGAAGTATTGCTTTATTTTTGCATCACCAGATAGTCGAGTGACTATGATCCAGATTTACAAACAGTAATTATCAATTCATTTTAAAACCAATGAAGGCGTTACAATGAAAATGAATTCCGAATGGAAATTAATATTTTAAAACAATTTAAAGGCGTAACAATGAAAATGAATTCCAAGCAGAAATTATTCATTTTAATACTATTCAAGGCGTAACCTACCATCGAGAAATCTGCAACAATATATGGTCAAAACATTGCCTACATTCCTGTTGAACCACATTAGGATTAGGGGGTAGGGGTACGTTTAGGTAACACAGGACCACAGTCATTGGAGTACGAGATGTGAAAATAAAGCAATATTACTAGCTCTATAGGAAAGACTGCAATTTTTCAAAGATCTCTCTACTAAAGAGAATCTTCATAGAGCAATCCGCAAAAATAAATATTTCTCACGCTTGGAGCCGTTTAGATTTGTAATGCATGCAACTAATAAAAAATGTCATGAAATAAACCTTTTTTGAAATTTGGCATTAAAGAGTTAACTAGCGTGACTAGAATTTAAAAAAAGAAATACACTGTATACTGAAGGTATGTGCAAAAATCACTCAACAAAACCATTATGGACTTGTCTAGCCTCAATCATAGCAAGAACAAAAGTTCATTATAGAGCCTATTACAAACTATTAATTCAGATAAAACTTAATACTCAAGATATATTAATCAGAGCATCAATAGCAATGAACTGAGAAAATATCAGGCTTATAAACCATGGAATGTGTTTAGATGTTAACGGTTCAATGACTAAAGCAAATGTCTAGTCTTAAATAGTCAAATGAATGTGATATTCATGTTGTTAAAGTTTGTAGGCTTGTATGGTTCCTTTAATTCAAACAAATCTGCAACTTCAAATATCCATCTTTAAGTAGGGATACAAAGAGAAATAAAGTAGCCAAAACAAATTCTGTTGACCCAGGTAGACCCCAGCAATATAACTGGTTGTAGGACATTTTTTCGGTAACAGATATTCCTGATTTGTTTAATTCAAGTATCAGCCGTTTTTCTTCCATGAATTCCCTTATTTCTTTTTATTAGCCATTTGGTAAAGAAAAAAAAAAAAAGAAAAAAAAAAGACGAATCTCAACTCATTTTATTTGTCTTTTATAACAAATTAACCATCAATGGTCAAGATTTATTAAATACTAAAATGTTTTATAATAAGTGTATAGTAGTGTTATGGTTCTATAACCTTTTAAATAGAATATAGTTAGTCATTTTTGCCTTTCAAAACATAACGAAGCTAAAACGTCTAATTACCAATATAACTATCTGCATAAAAAGGATAGTTTGAAACAATTGCTTCTTGTGTACAGACAGAGTCAGAGGTAACAGCAGTTGATCGGATGGGATTGTCAATAACTTTCTCTCGGTAAATTACATAGGTATCGAATAGAGAGCAATGACAGACAAGTAGGGGTAACGTGCACCTGGAAACGGCTTACTTATTCACCAGATAAGTATGTGGTGGTGGGGCATAGAAATCCTACTGGATCATGTATTGGCCCCCCACCCCATCCCCTGATTGGAACTCTTTGTTAATGAGGATCTTGTGAATTGAACTAATGTTCTTTGTGTTTATAGTTTCTTCTGGCAATTGATTCCAGTATCTAATTTCTCTTTGGCTGAAGAAGTGTTTCCTGATGTTTTAAAAGCCTTGTGTACTTCTTGAAGATTTTAAAATGGTGACCTCTAGTTTGGCTTTCCTCAAAACTTTAACAGCTTTTCTATGCATACTTTGTAGATGATTTCCAATGTCTTATCTCGTTATTTGAAGGACCGTTTGTAAAAACATTAGGTCAAACGTTACTAAATGATAATTCTTTGAGATAAAGTATGTCATCCAACTATATACTAATCATGAGACTCGAGTAGTTTCAATGATAAACATTATCTAGATCAAGAGTTAAGGAAAAGGTTGAAAGGATTCAAGTCTAGAGTTAGTTATCTTCTAATGAACAGTATGATTTTCTTCTGTTTCTGTCTCGAACAATGGACTCTACCAATTAAAGGTGATGGCATAGCAACGGTTCTGAGTGTGGGAGGGGGGTGCATTATATATCAGGAGGGAGCATAATTATTAACATACATTAGAAGCTAGGATTAATTGTCCACCCCTCCAGATTAAAGGTAATATTTTTACTAGTGAAAATCTTGTTTTCAAGCAATGGACTCTTCCACTTGAACCAGTTGAGTGTTTTTTTTTTTAAAACAAAAAAACAAAAACAAAACAAAACATCCAATAGAAATTCAAATATGTCAGTGAATGTTTTCACATGGTATTAGTATAGACAAAGATTTTCAAACGACAGCTGTCGGTTAAAAGAGAAAAACAAAGAAAAAAAAAACAAGTTCATAGCCCCCTCCCCAATACTTCTGCTTCGCATGAGAGAAAATGTAAGCATTAGTTATATTCATAGAAATAGCACTTAGAGAGCGCATACCTCTGCAAATTGTCAGGGGGAGTAATTGTGCATGGATCCGCCCCCAAATTTACTCAGCTCTTCCGTCGTCTATAGTCGATCAACAGAATTTCATAGAAATTCATTGAGAACTTTTTCGGTGATACCCTCCGGCCGTGGACAGATATTAGATTTTGGCGATTTTATGTGGATTTTGGACACATAACTATGACGTTAGGGAAGTAATTGTGCGTAAATTGGTCCCCCAAATTAAATCAGTTCTTCCGTAGCCCATTATCCAACCCACCACAAGGCCTAATAGAAATTAATTCAGAACTTTTGGAGATATCGTGTGGGCAGACATTAGCATATACAATATATAAATGTATAGGATAAAGAAAAACTCCCAAAATATCTCAATGAAAAACAGATTCATGGATGAGGATACGCCCCCAAGTTTTAACCGTCTTTTTTTTTTTAAATTTTTTTTTTACTCCATTAACCATCCGTCCACTAAAATTCCAATAAATCCATTCAGTACTTTCGGAGATATCGTGTGGATGGGCGGAAAGACGAACAAATAATTTCGTTGACAGAGTTAAATTTAAATGATTATTATTTATGTTTCATTATCCAGGTGCAAGTCTGCTGACACAGTTGTTCTCAGTAACAAAGGTAGGAAGAGAAGCATCTGTTGCTTTTTAGAGGCGAAAAGGTAAAAGAAAAGAAGAGAAAACATTCAATAGTCTCCAAGATAAACTGAGAAACGATTTGCAAAGTCTTTCACGATAAAATAGATTATAGAATTAATTCAGTTCCTTCATTTTTGATCGAAGATCAATTTTAGTTGTAACCACAATCTTTAAAATTACAAAAATGTTAATGAAATTTAAAAACATGATATTTAGACAACTACTAATTTATGTAATAGACATAAAATGAATAATTAGAGATAGATGAATAAATAATAGAATTAAAACGATTATTTTTAAGGTGACTCCTTGTTAGTTCTTTACTTCCGTTGGGACTAAAGAGAAAATAGACCAGAGCAAGGTCAGACTAAAGGATGAATCATTTAAAATGAAAGATGAATAATAATTTAAAAAATAAATAAATAAATAATTCGTTCAAATAGACAAGAGAGGTGATCATAGACAGGGGGAGGATTTCGGTTATGTTGCCTGTCACAGCTGTCAGTTTAGTCAAAATAAAATGTCATTTTGGCAGTCGAGTAACTACCTATGCAAATGAGACGACAGCGAACGACTGTAGAAGAAAGATGTTACCCTTGAATCTTGTATTTATCAAAGAGAGAAAGTAACAGTGGAGGAGGGAAAGAAGAGAGCATTTAATAAATTAAGAGCAGTTGAGGAAAGACTTTTCGGAACTAGTGGAAAGGAGAACAGAACTGGTAGAAAGAGAGAAAAAAAATCGATCCGACGATCGATAAAATCAATGAAGTGAATATAAAAAGCTACAGGCGAACGTACAAGGGAGAGAAAAGAAAAAGGAGTAGGAGGTAAAAAAAAAGGGAGGTGGGCAGTTTATAAACAGATGATTATAAGCTAATTTATTGCAATGTTGTGTAGTCAGTTGAGGAGACCGTAGAAAAAAAGTGATAAAATTCATGTCATTTCTGAAAAGGAATGTAAAGCACATTATCTATCCATATATGATAGCCATATGCAAATTAGTGTGTTTAATTGTAGATATTTGGTTGTGTGTTTTGGTCCGTGTGAAATAGATTAACAGAGCTAATGAAAACGATTATAGGGTTGTTTTGATAAAAAGATAGGCTGTTGTGATATAACAATGAAGAAGACGTCAATGAATCGCTGGACGTTTTAAATTAAAATAAAATAAAAGTGTGGGAGACTGAGTTAAAGGAATGCTTACTGGTCGGGTTGAGTTGAGACTTGTGTATAAAAAAAACGTGAAATTAAGATGTTTGAATTATTGAAAATTACTAAATAAAATAGCTTAGAGATTCCTCATCCATAAATATATGCTAGTGATGGTTATATAAAAGGTTACGGCAAAGGCGGAAGATAATGACAGATATGTTGTGGTGGGAAGAAGACTGATAATTCAAGCTAAATGAATAATAATGGAAGCTGTGATTCTAGGAGTCCCACCCAGGTCATCCCCCCCACCCCCGCTTGAGATCCCATGTTTTCTCAATTCCTCCCCCATATTTTGGATTGTCATCTAATCATTTTTTCTCTGCAATTCTTTCCATTATAGCCCCCCCCCGGCCGCCCTCACAGAAATTCCTCAAGTTATTTGAGAATAATCACTGGTGTAAGAGAAGATTAAGTGACGATATGCCACCTAGGATGTGGATTAGAAATAAGTTATTATTGATTAACCATCTTGAAGGACAGGCATCTGCGATGTAAGGGTAAAGGTATACCCCTCCCACCCACAAAAAACAAACAAAAAAAAACAAAAACGGAAGCATCAATAATTTATAACAAAAATTGAAGAAAGGTATCAGATCACTATCAGTCATCATCATCCATAAATTCCCCTCCATCGACGACTACTACTACTGTTATTAAATACTAGCAGTATTACTAGTGGCACTAGATTTATTTAGCCATGTTGTTACAACAACTACATCTGCCACTATTTGTTGCAACTACCTTTACAACAACTTGTAGTGAAGTAATGGTTGTTGTAGTAGTATTCATTGATGATAATATAGTTGTAATGGTAGTAGCATCATTCTGGTGGTTAAGGAAACTATGGCCATTATAATACACCCACATTCTCTTGTACATTATATTTGTAATCCTGCACAGAGAAAAAGAAAAAGAGAGCATGTAGTACAGTGTACAATAACTGTACATTATCGTACACAGTGGGCGACATTTCAGATGTGATTTATTAAAATGAAAATAATGAGAAGCGATTATAGCAACTAACGAGTATCAAGTAAAGAGGGAAAGAAAGACACATGGATTAGGACTGTTAAAAAAAATCATATGTACATAATTTACTACATACACACCTGATGTTCTATAAACAATATATATAATTACTGGCGGCACTTAGAATCGAAATATACCGAATACTAATTATCATTTACTAATTAACAATAATTTATTAACTGATTTATAATCAGAGATAAGAGACTTTACTGTTCACTAAAAATTCTTTTACAAAAAAAAAAAAAAAGAAAAGAAAAAAGGCTTCATTAGTCTTCCATCAATATGTAAATCGCTAGTCAGTCAGTCTTAAATCCAGAAGTCAGTCATTTATTATTAGTAATAATCAATCTAACACTTAATCAATGACTAGGAATGAGAAATGTGATTTGCGTGTGGGTGGAAAGAACCGTACCTAACTCATAGTAATATATATATATATATATATATATATATATAACAATAATGAATAACTGAACATAAGGGTTGGCATTTGAGAAATTTTTATACATGTGATATGAGGTGAGCTAGTTTCTTTTGATAAGGTTATTTTTGGTTCTCTTTTAAACATGTGAATAGAAATAAAGTTGATGATTTTATCTAAAAGGGGGTTCCAGTAATGATATCTCAAAGTTATAGATCATTGTTATGACATGATAAATCATTAACATATAACAAAGATCTTTAATGATTGATACTTATTTTGGATACGACCACGAATAATTAAGAAAGGATACGAAGTAGTAAGTACACATACGACCCGAGAAGATCATTTTTCTACAATTATAACTCTTATTTTTCAATCATTCAACATGAACTAACGATTGAGAATATACAAGCATTATTCAATCATAACTCACATCAACTTGATGGAATATGATAGAGAAAGTAGGACAACGACTTATACACCTATTACATTAAATGAAATAAATCCATAAGACTAACATTTGTTCACTGTAGAACACACACACATAATTAGCAATATATATATATATATATATATATATATATATATATATGTATGTAAAGGTTATCAAGAAATATATTCGACCTGACAACGGTTTCAGAAAACGGTGAGAAATATAGCAAACTTGAACGAAACATGAAATGTATTTATAAGGAGTAGTCACTGATGGTCTGGTCACAGAGAAAGAGACAAAAATCACACTTTCAGTTTTTATTTGTGATTAAAAAGAAACTAGCAAACGTTATCATTGGAAAGACTTAGCAATACTAACAGAAAGAAAAGAAAATCAAGTCATTCTTACAAGTTGAATTTCTAAATTGACTTTTAAAATTAGACAATGTCAAATCTTCAATGTGCTCATTTTTTTTTAGCAGACGAAGAGATCGAATCAAAACTTGAACATCGATGATTTCTGATTTCAAAGCACATTTCACATGACCATAGATAAGAATGTGTATTTTTCTATAGATAGTTTTTTCTTTTTTGTCAAGGTTTTTAGATCCCGGAAAATAAGAATTTGGGCTTAGAAAAGCGGAATTAATAAAAAAAAATTCGTGTGTGTACAAGAAGAGAAGCATTTTCAGTTTTATCAACAAGTATCATATGATGAAAATAAGAAGTCATTACATCGAATAAAATCAATCCAAATCATTTTTCTCCCATCTTTGGCTTACATTTTCTCTTATTCTTCTTCTTATTATTACTGCTACTTCTACTACTATTATCATTTAAAGAGTATGTGGGTTCTTATAATCCAAAATACGGGATCAAAAAAAGGGGGATCAGTTTAAAATGTATTTACTATTGCTATACAGACCCCCACTTGTTGGGCTATCCGAAAAACTGGGGGATCGGTTTAGAAGTCGCCAGAATTACGGATAGAGCCCTCAGTTTGTAGCCACTTCATTGGATAGCTATACGTAAAGGGATGCCTGAAACTACGATGAAATTGAAGTTAAACAATCGGGGATGCACTGAAATGAAATTGTATGAAACAAAAGTTGAATTACGTACCCAGCTTATGATACGAATGATCACTTGCGGTCTTTGGAAAAAAACCAGAGGGTCAAACGACACTCCAGCTTTTCCTGCACCATAAGCGCCTCCACTTTGCATGTTGAATTTTTCTACAACTATGATAATCACTGTGACGTAAGCAGTTATGCGTTATAAATTACATCCTCAGATCGAGACCAAATTTTTTCGTCAAAATTTTCACACAACAATATAACAAAGTACGCAGATTTTTACATATCTGCAGAGATATATGCAGGTTTAGGTAAAATTAATCTAAAATAAAATACGTTTAGTCTCGGGTAATTTCGGTTAGTCAAAATCGCGGGAGTCATGAGGTATCACACATGTTTGTGACGTAGAACACAAGTTTGAACCATGATGTCCTAATCGGGGTGTGGGATTAGCAACATTCAAACTTGGTTCTGGAAAAAACTTGTTGGGTTTTCTCCTGCAAACCCGGACGAAAACGAAATGGAAGCCGAAGACGATATTTGTGTTGTATGCAGCGATGATATAACAATATTGGCGATTGGTGTGTGTGACCACCCAATTTGTTACAAGTGTTCAACGAGGCTGAGAGTTTTGTGTGAAGAGCACTATTGTCCCACATGTCGTACAGATCTACCTCAGGTGAGGTTGTCTCTACTCTCTCTGTCTCTCTCTCTTTTCCCTTTTTTTTTTGTTACACGCATTTCAACAACAACAATAATGATGCTGATGATGACTTATTTTAATAAATAACTTTATTTTCATTGTTGGAGTTCAAATTTATAAGTTTTTCCCCACATCTCTTCAATAACCCTCCTTTTTCCTGTATAAATTTATGATATCTGCACAAGTCTGAACGCGAGAAAGCTGTAATAAAATGTCAAGACGTAAAGAAGTGAATAAAATTAGTTAACAACGAGGATCAGTTTTGTTTAAAAAAAATATATCTATTCCCCTTTAAATAAAAAAAAAAAGAAATTGTAATTCTACGATATAGAAAGTGACCAAACAGTAGAAAAAGAAATCAATTTCCCAAAGTTGTCAACCGAATTTCAGGGTAAAAAGTTAATTCAACTGTTTTGCTTTTTATTAACAGAAGGAAGAAATACAAAAAAATGAATAATAATTTATTAAAAAAGTCTCATTCTTCTTCCTTTTTTTTTTTTTAATCGATTAAAACTTTAAAATATATTGGGATTTTAAAAATTGAAGATATGATCGCTTATATTTCTCTCTAGCCCTCGACTAGATTTCCATCCACGTCTTCAAAATTTTAATCCGATTCGGACGTTGAATGAGGCAGAATTTAATTCTCTCACCCTACAGTCGGCTAAATTTCACTGTTTACGTTTATTACGAAGATATTTGACATTTATATGTGAGAAATGAAGTGAGATTACCAATAGATTGTTTGTTAAAGTTCAAATTGGCCATCCATACGGTTACAAGTATATAAATAAAGAATAGAGTGAAAGAAAAGTGCCACATGGTCGTTTTGTCATAAGATGGTGAAATCCAACTTTTGACTCTTCATATCATATCGACAAGAAATGATATGATATCATTTATCTATCTATTTTTTTTCTTTTTCGTCTTTTAAATTATATAACTAAGATTGCCGGGCTTTGTTCGTTTGTGATATCTCCACCGGGATGATACATTGATTAAAAAAAAAAGCAACAATAAAACTTTAATAAAAGTTAGCATTTGAAAAAAAAGTATTTTCGTATTTTTATATTATTGCATAGTAAATTCTAAAACTTTTGAAATTCTCACCAATGACAGAAAAAAAAAAAAGGAAAAATCATCTTTTGTTTGTACAAACGAAACAATGCACGACACTAGACCGTTTTATTTCAGAATTAACAATTAAGTACACACACAAGTGTAGATCAGGAATGAATTTAAAAGGTTGTTTTTTTTTCGTAGATCTTGAAAACGTCTACCCTCACCCTCTATTGAATCATTCTCGTCCCAAACGGGGTGGGTAACTGTAGCGTACGAGGCAAATTATTTGAATAAGATATGCAACATTTGATAATAAAAATGTATGTACTTCGAGACTTGTACCTGTCCAAAAAAACGACGATTATCTACAGATGGATTGGCACTTCTGCCCAGGGTCAGAATACCGGTGTGCTCTGCCTGGGATCGAAGTGTAGTATATGTGTGATCATTGAAAAAACGTTGTATATATAATTATGGATGATTATCATGAAGATGTGCAAGTATGCATACACATAGCTTTTCATGTGGTGTGAAAATTACATTTAAAAAATATTAATATCGAGAATTCCTATGAAAAGCAACGTGTATCCATTTGTTAGTGTGTAAAAGTCTTTTTAATGCGTGCACAGATACTACACTCTGACCCATACGTAAATAGTCTCGTCGTTTTTGACAGTTACTGACTACTACTATGCTAATAGTCAAATAGTGAATTGCTGATTGAAGCCGGTGGAGCATAATTCATGGAATTAGTGAAATGTACACTCGCAGTAAAGCGCAATAGTTAGCGTGTTGGCCCGGCAAACGAATGTGACTCATTTCGATTCTCACAATACTGTACTTTTTTCTATCAAATATTTGCTTTTAGAAATAAATTTTAAGGAATAAAGGTCCAATTTCGTTAAAAATAACGCTTCAGAAACTTTTTTTTTAGTGTTTGCCCCAATTTTTGCTGAACCATTATTGTCATCATTATTACAACTACTTAAATTATTACGCACACATTGGCACCTTTGCCTTGGATCAGGGTATCTGTTTGCCTCGGATCAGAGTGTAGTACCAGCGCAGTTGTTGAAAAGTGTTACGCTCTAAAACACATCACACTTTATGTGGATTATCTTTTTTTCAACTAAACTCACCGTATCAAGGAAAAGAATAATTTGACAAATATTAGAATCTATCACAGACCTTAAACAGAGCGACCATGAATCGATAAAAAAAACTTCAGAAACTTGTAACATATCAATTTCTATTCTTTGTGTCATTAATAAGAAAGATTGTAGAGAGTAATCATTTGAAAATAATTTGTATAGATAAGATGAACCCAGAGATGATCGCGATTGAAAACTTGTTTACATTCGTGTTCCGGTTAACCATGGGAATTTGCATCAGGAAAATTCAACCCAAGTTACATACATTGTAAAATTTCACCAAATATTTACTAATGAGCTGATTTCAATGAAAATTTGAATTTTGTAAGGAAAACCTGAATATTATTTTTCAAATTCAACCACTTTTTAATTTTATGAAAGCTCAATAAAACGTCTTTTGGATGCTAAAAATACTGGCATTCTTTCTTAGTTGATTCCCCTGGAGAAATGGAGATCAGTTGAAACTTTTTTCGAAAATGCAGACAATTTTTTTTTTTTTAAATTGGCCCTGTGTTGGAAAGTAAGGAAAACAATAGAAGTAAAATATTTTCAGTTTGGGGAATTTTCATTGCTTTAAAAAAAAAAAATTAAAATATTGTGTACACTTTTTTGGTTTCATAAAAAAAGTTAAGAAAAAAAATTCATTAATGTTTATGTGGCTCAGATGCTTGTAAAACATTGTCATTCAGAAAAAGCGGTATTTTATCTATTGATAGGTATAAAATTTCACAAAATTTGATTTAATTTTTTTTGTTGTTGAAAAGAATAGATTATCAACATCCATTTCATCAAGTATGGTAATGCGTAATTCAGAAAGGTAGATTACCTCCCTTGGATCCTCCAGTCGGTATTTGATTAGGTGTTGACATTTCTCTCAAAACAAACCAACGCTGATGGTAGATATGGTATGGGAAGAGTAGAAAGTAGGCTGCTTGACCTTTGAACTGTGTTCGTTCATAAATGTCACCCCTGGTAGATAAGGGTATTTATCGTTGTGGAAAGTAAGCTATATTTTTGCAAAATCCAGTCAATTAATTATTGAATTAACTAATTTTCTTCAAACCAAATATCTCTAAGGTCAATTTTATCTTTTTTGATGGCAGGAAATTTATAGCAGAATCAATGTTTTTTTTATTATGATTGACTTCATGCTATTTTCTAGCAGTTATAATCAGAATTAAACCTTCAAAGAAGATAAGTATTCTTTGCATACATTTTAGAAAAGTATAATAGATAAAAGATGAACTGAAATCTGGGATTTATATTCAGTGAAGTTCTATAATGAACTCATTTTCTTGATGTATTTATCAGCAGTGATACCCGGCATTGCCCTGGGAAAATGTAACTTCAAATTAGACAATTCAGTGAAAATTGTTTTTTATTCCTTCTTTACCTTACACAACAAACGGCAAAAACTATTTTCTCAAATGTGAATTTTTACTTAACTGAATTACATTTTTTCATCAATGGAAAAATGAAGTGGCCAATTCGCATAAGATCTCTGACATGAACAGACATCAAGCCTGATCATTACCCAGGTGACTGGGAATACCAAGTGCTGTGTGCAGCAACAAGATTGTTCTGCAGTCATCTCAGCCTACCATGCTCTGCTGTCAGTTAAGAGAGTATCTTGCCAATCTAGGACCGGACTGTGCACCCGGTCCCTCCATGGAGGATACATAACAGTGTGCTCTCCCTAGGAGCCACCATAGTTTTTGCTATAGGCACTGATGGAAAGACTTCATGAATAATAAAAAAAATGTAAGGGATGTAACTCCTGTTATCATTTAATAGGTTACGTCCCTTTAGTAACAATTTTTATTTAATTGATTCAGGACATAAGGGACAAAAAATAAATACCTGTAAACCTTAATTACTGCAGTCTACTTGTTCAAAAATTTACTGTTCATAGTATTCTTATAATTTGATGTTTTTTCTCAATTCTGGGTATTGCTTTACAAATTAATGTAATTAAATATAAATCAAAACTGCACTAATCAAGATATTGCTGTATCTGCATTATTATAGTAGATGACACAATTGACCCCTACAGTGAAAAAAAAGATCCTGCATTATTCAAAGTTTATTCTGTACCCTCATCTGATATAAAATGTGGCATTAGGTCACTTATTACTGTGGCCATTTTAAATCAAAATTAATTTCATTTCCATAAGATTTGAACCTTAGAAATGTTGAGAAAATTTATTTGTATGGAAGAGTATATATTGTTTGGAGAAGCTGTTCACCAGACGTCATATGATAAAATCTATAGGTCTGGCTAGTTACTCGATAGAATCCATCATGTGACCAATGTCTTTAGGTATGCAAGTTTTCAAGGCTATAGCTTGGAAAATGCATTCAGTACTGCTTCCATACATTGAAACCCTAAAAAATTGGACAACAAAACACTTTGTCAAAAAATAAACAATCATTTTCAGAAGGGGTCTAGTGAAGTACTACTGCAAATTTTCAGCCTTATAGGATGATTGGTGCCAGACATTCCAGATAAATATGTGCTTTGGCAGAATGATGTGAAAACAAGTGCAACCTGTTTTTTCAGTTTTGTTTGATGGTTACTAATAATCAAAATACAAAGCATTGCCAACTCACCCCACCTTTAAGAGAATATCCAAATCTTTCTGCATTTATTTCATCTTCTGTATAGATATCTCTTTCCATTCACAGTTTGGATATTTCATGTTTCATTTTGAATAATTGGATGAGAATGTTTTGGTGAGTTTCGCTGCATACAGCAAAAAAGTGCATTGCAGAAGAAAAATGCTGTATAGTATCAAGAGAACATTTTAAAAGGTTCAGAAAATCCTAAAGGCACATATTTATGATGTAGCAACTATCGTACAAAAAGTGAATTATCAATAAAAACAACTGGAACTTGTAATTAATTATCATTGAGTTAATAGTGAAAGTTATAGAAGATTATCAACTAAAAATTATTTTTGTTGACATTCAATATAAACTCTGTTGAAAACTAGTTTACACTCACGGACTGGTTAGTCTGATGGTATTTTAAATCTTAAATCTTCGTTTTCTTTTTTCTTTTTTTTTTTTCTCAAATTTGTTGGATGTAGTTTTATGAAAATTTATGGTTTCCATTAATTATTGGTATATATTTTTATTGTATGCTCCACTGTATTCATTTATTTATAGATTTACAATTTGGGAATGGTAAAGTGTTTATTAATTTATCATCCAGTTGAAAAACCTGGATAATTATCAATTATTTCATAGAAAATGTAATTTCCATTAGAAATTGTTCGCATAATAATAATTCACTGTAAACTGAAATATTCTCAAATGAAATTTGATATTGCTTTGTTTAGCAACTTTCGGTTTCATTTCCTGAATTATGTTGAAGAAAAAAAGTATTGAATAATAACAACTCCTGGCAAAAAATATGGAATCAGCACACTTGGAAGATATTCACTCAGCTTTTTTTTTTCGCAGCAGATGAAAAAATCAGATATGACACAACAATTTTAGTTTGATAGCTTCAAAATATTTGATTTTGGGGCTTTTATTTTTCTTTTTTTCTTTGATCAAAAATTATGGAATCACCTTGTAATTCGCATTTTTTAAAACAAATACCAGCCCAAATGTAAATATGCAAATTAGTCTACCATTAAAGAGAGTAATTGCAAACTTTAACTAACTTCTGGATTGGGCTAATTGTAAGGAAACATGAAAGAAAGAAGAAAGCTGTCAATTGAAATAAAAGAAAAGGATAATAAAGCTTTTTGGAGAAAGACATTCAGCATGGAGTGTGGCAAAAGGTATTGGTTGTTCTTGGTCAGCTGTGTCTGAAATTTTGTACGAGTATAAACGAAATGGGAAGGTTATAAAGGTAAACATACAGGTAGACCCCAGATGACGTCAAAGCATCAAGTGATACACCTTGAAAATGCAGAAAACAAATGAAGAGAAACAGAAGTCAGAGTTTGTGATAGAACTGTTAGAAATCGGTTGAATGAAATGGAATTTACGTACAGAAAAATCAAACAAAAACCAGCACTAACACCTGACACAGAAGAAAAGAAAGTTACAATTGGCTCAAGAGAAGCAATCATGGAGTATGGATGATTGGATGAAAGTGATATTCAGTGATGAATCTTGAATCTGCATTGGTCCAGGTAATGATGCTGCATCTTTTGTCTGGTGCCATTCCAATGAAAAACTAAGATGACTGTCTGGAGAGAACAAGCAAATTTCCCCTCCTTTGTGATATGGGTTTGCATGTAAGACAAAGGACCTGGGTACGTTGCAATCAATAGACATCAATAGATAATGCATTGGTGTGCTTTGAAATTTTGGACATTTTTCTCATTCCATTGATAGAAAATAGGTTTAGTGATGAAGTAATTTTCCAGGATAGTAATGCATGTTGTCACATAGCAAAGCTGATCCATCAAATGGTATTAGAGAAAATAGGAACCAGCTTGATGGAGAATATTATTTTTCATTGGTCAAGTCCGTGCCCTGAAGAATACAGGCCGCAATAAAATCCCAGGGAGGAGGAACAAAGTACTAATCAGGATATTCTTTGTTGATGATTCCAGGACTCTTTCCCATAATCGATCTGAAAAAAAAAAAATGCCAATAATTTAAATATTTTAGTTGAATTAATTTGAGTCTTATTTCTTGTAGCCAGTATAAAAAACTATTAAACAAAGTTTGTTTTGTGTCATATCTGTAATTTGCTTATTTGCTGTAAAGTGTGTTGATTCCATAATTTTTGCTAGAAGTAGTAGTTTGTGTAGTGTCATTGTATATATTTTACTGTAAATCCTTCCCCTAGGTCCATTGAGTATGCATACCAAATTTAGTTAGGGAAATCAGACTTGGTATTATGTGGAAATCAATGTGAATCCGATCATCATCACTGGGGTGAGAGCTAAGGCAGACCCTACAACTTTTTTATTTTTGCGAAAGAGGAAATCAAATGGTAATTTTGTGCACATATATAGCCTATTAGAGGCTCAGTGGAATTGTTTTCGGCACTGTGTAAAGTCAAAGATTCAAGAATTTGGTTCAAATGAAAATCGACCATTGTAAAAAATGATGTAATAGATTTTTTAAATTACTTTTATTTGTTGAGATTTTAAAAAACCATTTGAACAAAAAACAATTTGAAAATTTTTCTTATTCTTTACTGCCATCACCTTAAAATATTGAATAATAAATATCAAATAAAAAAGAAACAAAACTTTAAGCATCAAAGTCACAGACTAATTTTTGGTAAAATTTTCGTTGTTACAAGTTATTAATGTGATATGCACAGATGATATCTTTTTGTCTGCTAAAAGAGAATTAGTCAGAACTTTCACATTCACTAATTGGCAACTTGACAATAAAAATATTCTGAGATTAAAGATAAGGTAACTTGTGAAGCTTATATATTTTTAAAAAATGTTACTTTAATCAGGGTTGACAAACAGTACACAATTTAAGGTATGCATAAATATACTGCTGCTAAGAAAAAGTGGTGGCATTCCTTTATCTGTATACCATTCATCGAACCATATTCCTTGATTTTGTTGATCTCCCCATCCTTTCTACTCTCTGTATCAACTCCTTTGGGGTTAACAAAATTATGTCAGTGGTTCGTCATGAAGTGACACAAATCTGCTGCTCTCGACTACTCATTGGAGTAACCCCACCAACAATCTGCATAGATAGCAAATCCTTCAGTACTTCTTGTTAACATTAAGAAGCATTTCTGCCATTTTATAGTAACACACAAAAGGGGGAAGGGGGTGTAGCAATCGGCAACATTGAGGAACAAGTCACAATAAATGGCTTGCAGATAATGAAAGTACCAAAGTAATTTCATCAGATTGTTAAATTTTGAAAGGCAACCTGTCTAATTCATGTTAATATTCCTATGTAAATAGAAACAAACTATTTTTTGTGATATTCCAATCCCAAATGTAGCAAACATTTTGTCATAATTCTATTGTACAATTATCAAAATCAACAGAGATTATAGAAATTCGTACTGAAGATTACATCATTCTTCTCAATCACAATGACTCTGCTTGTTGGTCATTCCAAGATTTGCACGTATCATCATCATGTTTTTAAATAGTTTTCTAACCTGATTTATAAAATCTGTTTGCATTTGTAGACTGGACGTTGATAATGGCCTGACATGCTGAAATATATTTGTTATTTAATAGAAAAAAATTAACGAAGGAGGAAACTAGTTGAGTTTCAAACCTGAAATTTTTATTTTGTTTCTGTCTTTGATCAAATTATTCTTCCAATCGTTGCTTTATTTTAGGAATATCTTAAATGACAGTTCGAAATTTGAATCAGTTTCACTTGGGTTTGTTTTTTTGTTTTCTTGTTTTTTTATACCAAAGTGAAACTAGCACGATCTCAAATGGAAAAGTTAGATCGAATAATGGTTTAATATCATAGAAATTAGTATATCTTTGAATTTTTGAGATGAGGTATTATTATTATTATTTCTATTATTATTATTCGGACTATCCTCATCTTAGTTGTTATCAGATGATACCTGATGAAGGCCATAGAGTACAACGTCCGAAATGTATGAAAAACAATCAAGATGAGGATAGTCTGAATGATAATAGAAATCATAGAAATTTTCATTTCTTTTTTTTTTTTTTTTTTTTTTTTTTACAAAAAAACAAACCAAAACTCTCCCTCGGGCTCTATTTTTCGCAAAAATAGCCAAGAAAAAGAATTTCATGATAAATCACTGCAGTACATTTTTTTCTTCCATTTCTATTAGTGCATCCCTGCATAATACTAGAGACTGTTGGTAAAATGGAGCTAACTCCTGTTGGCCTTAAAATGAACAAAGGGTTATCTCCCTTCAATACTTGGAAAAAAAAAATCAATTTTTTTTACGAACCTAAACGCTTCACATACTCGCCCAATCAATGTTAAAAATGGTGCACAAATAGAATAAATAAAAAAATTTTTTTTCTCATACACACCTCTAAAATTTCACACCCTTTCCCACTCGGTTAAAAACAGTGCACTTATAAAAACAATTCATCAATTGAATTAATTCAAAGCAGTAATGATCTATTTTTTCTTTCCAATTTTTCAATATTTATAACCATATTTTCAAGTTTTATATCATTCCTGATATTATTTATACCATAATTTTTGCAAGAAATTTATATTCCTTTAGAAATCTCCAGTAAAATTCTTAAGATGTCTGTGATGAAATTGATTATGACATTATTACTCTAGAAATGATGCTTTCAAGACAAGACCATGTTTAGCTCTACCAATTTTAAAAATATTGGCAAAGTGGATTTTTATACCTATACAGGTTTTCTCCTATTACCCAGAAGTGGAGCATTCCTTTAAAAACCTTTTATAAGCTGAAATGGTGTAAAACGAAGAAGCAGTTACCATTAATTGATATGGGAAAATTTTTTTAAGCATTCCCAGACACCTGAAATGATGATGGTATGTTTGGCCTCCAATATTTACTTGGCCAGGTCTGCATGGAAGCAGCTTGCCTCAGGGCGGTGCTGTCCCATAGCACTAAGAGGGATGAGTGTGGCTTGTCCTGACGCCTCCGCAACACTAGTTGTGGGGACTGGAGCAATTTTTATGAGTGTTCCATCCTACATTAAAAATGACTTTGTGTCACATCTTGCTCTTGTAGAAGCGCAAGTAAATAGGAGAGAGAAATAGGGTGTTTGCTGCTTTATAACAGTCCACTGTAAATCAAATACTGAATGCTATTTTTGCTTTTAACTTTCTTTTTAAAAAAAAAAAGTTGCATCAAGTAAAGTTTTGAAAAGCAGGGCTACCTGTGAGATTTGTGCATTTAATATTGTGAGTGTATAAAAGATATATTCAGGAGAGTTGCATTCATCTATATTCAGTAATTTCAGCAAGATTTCTCTGAATCTTTTTTCAGTACAGAGCAAAAAAAATATGGACGAAATGTTATATTTCACCCTGCTTTCTTCATTGTGGTAGTATTTCATCATCAGCAGCAGCCTTTTAGTATCTGTTGTTGGACATGAACCTTTCTTGAGATTCACCTGACCTCTCTACCTGTTGTGGAATCCGTACTTTCTAAATTTGTCTAGTTTGTCACACCATCTTGCTTTCTGTTGGTCACAATTTTGCTTATGATCGCTGGGGATCAACGTTATGCAATGTGATGTCCAGCAGTTGTCTGCCATTCTTGCAAAATGACCAGCCCATTGCTATTTGAGTTTTCTAACAGTTGCTATGATATCTGGGATTCCTGTCTTTTCTCTAATATACTGTGTTGTCTTGTGATCTCCATGTGAGGTTGAGCATGATTCTCTCATAAGCATATTACATGGTTATCGGTTTGAGGGTCAACCTTTTGGTCAGGTTCCATGATTCAGCTCCATAGGCGACTATCGGGAGAATATTATTTTATGCTTCATCAGTTGAAAAAAATAAATATTTCGCTACATCTTTCATATTCAGAATCCTAGTTAATTATGATTACATCAGAACATAGAACTATTAAATGTCCATCTTGTGTATATGCTGAGCTGAAAAATGAAAATAGGTCTGGTAATAGGTGAGCTTGGGAAAGAATAAATTTGATTTCATTTCTATTTTTGTGGGCAAAAATCCATCTGAAAATTTGAATGGCAATGAACTTGTTGTGTTGCGAGAATGGCAGACAACCACTGGACATCACGACTCCCAACATGGATCCCTAGAGATCATATGCAAAAAGAATAGATGATGGTGGGACAAACAAGATGATATCGGAAAGTACTGGTTCCGTGACGCTAACGATGGAGATCTGGCAAATCTTGGGGAAGGTCTATGTCCAATGATGGATGCTAAAAGGCTGATGATCAATTAAATAATAAAGAATACACCATTGAGAAAAAGTTAATATTCTAGTTGTTGAATTTTGAAAAATGTTATCAATTTCTAACCTTTTGATATTTACCTAGTTGAACTCTTAAATTCATACTGATAAATTCCATTTTGAATTTCAAGGGAAATAACTCTGAGGGAATTTTTATTTTCATTTTTAGAAGAGTTTCATTATTTGTAATCTTTTCAATAGTTTTACTGTCAATGGGAGCATTATTAGGTAGGTCATGAATTCAAGAGTTGATATTGAACAAAGCTAAATGGAGGTGTGGATCAGAAGATGGTAGTGTTTGTCCTTCAGTGGAGTGGGCCTGCCTCTCTGTCTGCCTTGGAAATCAGTTTTTGAAATCTTAGCTTTTATCTGGGCTCAAACAATGTCTCACTTTTATTATTTAATCATCTTTAAAAGTCTACATATACTTAGGACTTCAATGAAAAGGGGAATTTCTCTCTGAAGTTAATGTCATATCTGTCTTTTGAATGATAAAGGATTAATTTTAGATAAGTAATATCTTTGAAACAATTTAAAAAATTGAGTTTGGTAAATGTTAATAATGCGAACTGCATTATAAAACTTTTTAATTTTTAGTTTCATCCAAATTTCTATGGGAGTTCAGAGTGGCATAATAGATACTGGCACAGAAAATTGAAACAACAAGCCAAGTTCAAATATCATCAGAGGCTGTTTGCGTTCATTTGCACTAATACCCTTTGGGAAAGCCATGAATCCATCCCCCCACCAGGTATGATTGGAAAACCCCAGGATAGACTGGGCTCAGTCTGAGAGAAGGACAATTCTGAATTCCTTCCCCCCAATTATAATAGTTGGGAGTGGGGCTTGCAATCCAACCCCTGAAAATACATTTACTGAAGATGATAGATGTGCTAGCTGAAGGACTGATAAGATCCAGAAATTTCTATACCTATAAAAATATATGAAACAAGCCTCAAATTTTTATCCAGAATATGTTTTCTCTGATGTAACTAATATTCCTTTTTCTTTCTCCCCTTCAAGGTGGTGCTTGTGAGAAAATTACAGAAATTCGATGACATAAAAAACAAGCATGAAATGCCAGCCAATGCCAAATATAAAATGATATTCGAAGATGCTGATATAGAGGCCACATTCAAACAATTGATAGCTCATTGCTGTCCCGTTTGCCCAGCTTTTGGACCAGAAGGCTTTCCTAAATTCTCTCAGCTTAGAACCCATGTAAGGATTGAACATTCATTATACTATTGTGAGCTATGTGCAAAAAATCTCAAGGTAAGATATGTTTTTTTTTTTTTTTTTTTTTTCTTTTTTAAATTCAATTTAATTTTCAAACAATTAATTTTGCTATTTCTAGGTTATTAATTTCCTGATTTTCTTTTTTGCATATCCTCAAATATATACAATTATCCCTTTGATATTCACAGTTTTAATGATTTGTTGTTCAGTCCGAAATGATTTAATGAGATTTTTTTTTTTCTGAGCTTTATGGTGTGCTATGAAAAACTGCATCATACAGAATACTCTGTGCAGAATAAACCAACCTAACCCAACCAATATCATTAGTGCTACTAATTTATATAGACAATATGAAAAACATTTGAAAACTTATTGTGATTTAAAAAATTTTTTTTTTAAACGATCAATTAAAACGTATTGCAATAATCAGATATCTTCTTTGAAAGCTTAATTTTGTCTGTAACTACAACAAAATAGCATGAAGTTGGTCATAAAGAAGAGAAAAAATACCTTTTTGTGGTCTCAGCGGACTAAGACTATTATATTCTTGACTAAAAAAAAAATATTGATTCTGCCATAATTAATGGATCCGTCACCAGAAAGAATAAAGTCCAGTTTTAAAATTGATTTATTTATTTGTACATTTAGGGAATAGTAAAGTATTTGTTTAAGGTATAAGATATATGAGTTTAGGGACTGAAAGATTTAGAGTAGGGTGAGCAAAAATTATTTGTGGATTTTCTTACCTGTGACCTCCTGTGAATATCAAAAGATAACTGTATATTGATTAATATGTTTGTCAATATTTGTTTCTTCAAGAGATGAATATAAGAGATGCACAGGTGATGTGAGTGGCCTAACAGTTTATGGCATGAAGAGAGAGAGAGAGAGATTGACAGGCCAGAGTTCAAACTCTGGCTGAGACAGTTTGCATTCACTTTGCACTAATGCCCTAAGGAATGGCATGTATCCATCTCTTCAACATGTCATGGGCCAGCATGGCAAGGTAAAGACCATCACCCCCCCACCCATGTCTCACACCTACTTGGGAAAAACCTATGTCCTGAAACAGACCTTTAAGGCTGAAAAGAAAGTTGACTCCTGGACATCTATGAAGTTTTTTCTTTTCTTTTCTTTCCCCTCTCTCTGGAAAGAAAAAAGTGGCTCAGTGGCTTCAGAAATTTCTTCAGAATATATGTTTTTTGAATCTATAAACAATATAAAAGAATTGGAAAATATCCTTAAAAGAGCAACAAAACTTCTTGCAAGGATTTGTCTACTATTAGAACGAATTGGTGGATCAAGATCTAGAAATAATAGAAAATAAAACAATTGACAACTTTGAGAATAAATACTTCAATTATACAACTCATAAAAAAAACCCAAAAAAACCTCTCAATTGGAAAAGCGATTTACATGGGCAAATGTGTACCTTGATTTTACCTACTGCATATCTTATCTTATCATATATTTCCCATTTGCAGCTGTCATATTGGGTAAGGATGTAAAAAAATCAACTGCAACTAAAACCCTATGTAATAAAACACATGACAGTAAACTAAAAAAATGTACTGACCTCAATAAACTTCAACTTTTCTTTAAAAAAAAAAAATTAAGATTGAAGAACAACTAATTATCCTGGGAGCTGTGCAAATCTAAATTTATCTTTTAGATCAATTTTATTTTTTTAATCATAAATTCTTTCCATCAAATTTAAGCTTTTTTTTTCTTCTTTCTTTTCTACATATATCAATGAGGAGATTTTTTTTTTACTTATTTACAAATAAAACATTCACCAGTATTCTGATTGGGATCCTTCATTGAAAAACAGTAAGCATTGTCAGCACAGGAAGATATTTCTATTAACAGCTGATTTGAACCCAACTTTCTAATTTATAGCTCTGTTAGACTGGAATAAATTTAAAGTCATCCAGTTGTTGTATAGCAATAAACATCACTTGAGACAACTTGAATATTGTTTGCTGTATAATTTTATCATGATGGTCTACCATAAAACTAAAAGTACATATTTCCATAGGATTGGCAATTCAATTAGTTTACAAAATATGTTCTTCTGTGATAACTTGAGGTGTAAGTGGCTTCGGTCAGAAAAGGCTTGAAATATTTACCATTCAGTCAAAACGTTTTTTATTTATATTCTGTTTATTTTTTTTTTCAAATATTCTTTTCAATTCTTTTTTTTTGTTTTTCTATGTAGGAAAACTTCAATTTAAAAAAAAATTTTTTTTACTTTTATTCATTTGTTCTGAATCTCGGAGTATCTTATAAATGAACAGATAAACTAACGAGTCTAAATCAAAACAAGTTTACCTAATTTATGGCTTATTATTTCAATAGCAATCGGGCTATTTTTAATTAATCTTTTAACCCTTTCGTGCCTGCTCCTGAATTCCCTATTTTCACCACTGCCTATTCAAACAAATATAACTTGAAGTTGAGTCAAGTGTACCCATCATTTTATATATCATTGTAAAGCTTAATAAATAAGCTAAACAACTGCACTGTTTAGTACCATTTATGCATATTTATTTATCGATAATACTTACTAATTGCAATTTTCATATTGTATTCAAGAAATGGACATATTTGGTCTGACAAAATGAATTATGAATTGCGTTATATTATATAGAAACTTGTCTGTAATGATTTCCTGTTGTTACATGGTAAATATATCATTCAATTTAGATAACATAAATAGAATAAACAAATAAAGAAAATGGGTCTGCTCAATGGTAAGAGCATCGCTATGTTGAAGCGGTTACCCTATTGGTGGCAGGTCTGATATCTGCAGCAGCTCCATTTTCTTCAATTGCTTATTCTATTTATGTCGTCTGAATTCAGTAGTATATTAACCATGTAACAATGGGAGATCATTTCAAATAGGTTTCTATATAACGCAATTTTTATATTGCTGAGTTCTACGTAATATGGATTCAGCTGTAGATACTGTCATTTTTTTACCTTGTAAAGACAATACTAAGCTTATCATCCATTGAATACTAACAAAAACATTCAGCCAAATATCTTCAATTCCTTTGAAGTTATTGATTACTCTCTGAGTGGTGCCAGACAGCCTAAAATTACTTTGCAGCCCATATCATCTCTTTATACAATATATACAGTATTTATGCTTGCTTATGCTTTCCCTGATGAATTGCCATAATCCTCTCGTCCAGCTAGCTATCGTACTAGTTTGTCGTTCCTGGAGGGTTTATATGATTAACTCAGCAATATCAAATTCGTACACATACTTTTTCTGTCCTGATTTGCAATGATATGCCGTTGACTCCCATTATGACAGTATCCTTGGGGTTTCAAGTGTCGTTATAACTAATTCGCTGTTATAATGGGGGGTTGTTTTTTTAAATTTTTTTTTTTACAAGGTTTACTTGTGAGAAACCAAAAGTACAGACAGAAATTATCTTCTCACAGTCTAATGCCTCATATATGGGTTACAGGCTGGGGGTGCAAACAGGTCATTTGCCCTCCCCTGGATCAGGCTTTCTCACCGAGGACGGGGAGGTTTGAAAGTTGGAACCATATACAGCCTAGGGATCAATGTGTCCCTATGTACAGTGACAGCTTAGGCACACTTTAGTTCTTTATCTGACAACCAACATCAAGATATATCCCCCCACCCTCCTTTCCTGGAATATATCCTTTTGCCCCTCTCCCTGGGGGAGAGGCAGCAGATGCGCACAGTAACAGGTTCACAAATAAAGTGAAAAAAAATTTAAAAAGCTTCATTGAAACCTTCATGTGCTGTTGTGGCAAACTAATCTTCAACAATAGTTTTGTAAGAATATAAAAACAAACGTCTCATTAGGATATGTGTCATCAAATAGTGCCGTTACAACAGTTTACTGTAATTGAAAAGGAAATATTTTTTGATCGACACTGAAAATTTTTTTTTTTTATTGCAAGGTTGAGTTTCCCTTTTTTTTTAATTCTTTCTGCTGGTTTTGTGTAGATACCCATGTTGTATGCATTGTTGATATACTTAATGTATTTGCTGTAATATAAGATACACATTTAAATAAAAAAAAAAACAAACTATACAAATATTACTGTGTCCAGGTGACTTTGAAACTATCCACCAAAGCTTGAAATAGACGAATATGATGCTTGAATGAATTATAGGGAGTAGTGGTAGTTCCTTGAATATCCTTGTAAACCAAGTGTCTTATAGACTGACGGTAGAGAATACGGTAATTTTGAAGAAATAAAATACACTTTGATGATTTGATTAACTAAATTAGTGGTTGCCAACCTGCGTAATACTGCCCACTAATGGGTGATTTCAAGTTTTTAAGAGGGTGATAGACCTATTACTGGGTTGCAAGGTTGGGTATTATTTCTGTCTTATTTCCGCCACATAGACAACACTGAAAGCCAATATGCGCAATTTATAGTCGCACAACTTATAACCTGGAACAGTAGGTTTTATTTTCATCATTCTTTACACATTACACGTTGTACAAAGGTTCCAAAAAGTAAATGAATTTTGGCAGCATATACAGTTGACTTCTTACCTTGAAATGAAATCTAAGCAATTTTGCCATTTTTTAATTATCTAGCCACTTTTATCGTTCAAAATGGCTATTAAGTGGCTAACTAGATTTATATTGTTATAACCTGAATTAATTTCATGAAAAAGAATTGTCAGTCATCAGCATAAGTTTGATATTGTTGACTCGATCGTTATTTGTAAGCATAAAATAATCTGATCTGTACACTAAAAATGAATTTAAAAAACTGTTTTAAATGGCTGTATTTTTCTATTCAAAATTTTTTTTTTCATTCTTTTTTATAGATATTCTCTTCTGAACGAAAACTGTACAATCAACATGAACTTGGACGACATCGCAACGAAGGCGACCCCGATGATACATCATATCATGGACATCCAATGTGTAAGTTTTGTCGGCAACGCTATATGGACACAGACGAACTGTATAGACATCTCCGTAAGGACCATCTTTTTTGCCATTTCTGTGATGCTGATGGCCATGCTGATCAATATTATAGGTGAGTTTATGGACGTCTCTTTTACTTCCTTGTACTTTGTTGTGAATGCATTAGAAAGAGCAATTTCTATTTGATTCAGTCTGTCTATTCTGTCAGACCAAATATGTCCATTCTTTTTTAATACACATAGATACAGTTTTTACTCAAAATTCTCACCTGGTTTATTTTTGGTCTATATCTGCTCTATTCGTTTCTTTGACAGTTATGTTTTAGGAAATGGATGTATAAGTTCTGACAGAGCAAATGAATAAAGTGAACGAATTATAAATAAGTAAAAAAATCATTTATTACAAAATGTTGAAATTATTTTTACTTCACAGTAGTACATGTTATAGTGGAATGAGTAACTATAAAACAATTTATTACACATTGAAATTATCTTTATCTCCCACTACTCGTTCTACATTTTATAGTAGAGAGCATTTGTAAACAAACTAGCCGAGTTGAAACAATTTTTTACAAAAACTAGAACTCATTTGTGTTTGAAGGTATTGTTTATTCGACAATTCATATTAATCATATTCGGTACTTTTAGGACGGTATAGTTTTCTATTGTTATTCTCAACAAATGATTGACTAATTATGGCTCTTCCAAAAGTTTGGGTAAATTCATTTAATTATTGTTTTGTTCTTATTTGCTTTATTTTGTTTTATTATTTTATTCCAACTCTTGTTTTCTAAGTTGATGATGTCTACTTGAAAAGAAAACATTCTCAGAAGTACCAAAATATGATACTAATTTAAATTGCCGATTAGATTGTTCCTTCAAATACCAAAAAAGTTTCAATTTTTGTATTGAATTGTTTTAACAGTAAACACTATAGTTTTACAAACTCTTTCTGCTTTAGTACTAGAGCTTCAAAGTCAAAATAATTTTAATACTCATCATTTTAGACGTATGATTATAATTTTTTGTGTTTTACCTCCTTATTTCAGTGACTATGAGGTGCTGAAAGAACACTTCAAAAAGAAACATTTCCTTTGTGAAGAACCTGAATGCGCTCAAGCCCAGTTCACTCATGCTTTTCGGACAGACATTGACCTGAAGAAGCACATAGCACAGGAACATGGCCAGTCTCTTACCAAAGCTCAAGCCAGACAAGCACGAACTATTGAGGTGGAGTTCCAGCTTGCACCTCGAGTCAGAGCCAGAGGTTTTTATCACTTATTCATTTTCATTAAAAATTTTGTAATTTATTTTACAAACGCTAAAATACTTCAAAAGTTTAATGCGTGTATAGTCACTTTATTTCAACTTGGATGACAATCCATTTTCTTAAATATGCCATCATCAGAAAAAAAAATGATACCGTCTAACTTTGAAAGATGTCATTAACATTCAAACTTTTGTTGGAACAATCTACTCTCTTCGTGCCTTTATGTCAACACAATGTTTTGACTGATCCATTCAAAAGCCTTCATTGGGTGTATAGCCCAAGAAAAGAAACAAACTTTTTTTCCTAGCATAGCAAAAAAATGTGGTTGTATGTTCCAATAAGAACAAAGGAAATTTGATTGTCCAATCTAAAGTTAGAAAAACTTGTACCATTGTATTACTTACACCACTCAATTCATACTTTATGTAAATTTCTTTCCATTGATGAAAATATAACTTTCACTAAAAGAAGTGAAAACCGTAGTCTTTATTTGGTAGTTTTTCCTTCATAATGTCTTGGTTTTTGTAATTTAAGTGAAGTGGATACAGGGTTTCATTTTCTTAGAATTTATCAGTCTTTTGGATATTGATTTTTTCTTTTTTTTTTAAAAAGTTTAGTTGTATTATTGCTACTTGGTAGGTGAAGAGAGAAATAAAATTGGATTAATTGAATCGTGAAATAATTGCTCTGCTGTGTCTGTAGGCCAATAGTTAAAAAATAACGTGTTGAATTGGTTGAACAATTGTTGTTACATTTCTTTGTTTCTTTATTACTTATCTTAACAGTTGGCAAGACGACTTTTATGACATTCTGATCATTGAATTATCAAGTTTAATTTACAAAAATAATCGTGCATGAAATTTGTCCTTGAAATCAAAAACATAACCTAAGATTTAGTTTTTGGTTTTAATCCAAAAAGTCACTAAATAGGAAAATAAAGATTTTGGTAAATAAATCACTCATTAGAATATTTTGTTGAGATGAGTAGAATAACTTTTTCTTTTTTTTTTTTCTTTTTTTTAAAGCTGTAAGCAATTTAGAACTGCAAGCTCCTTGTTGTCCACTGGTTCTCTCAGACCAGTGTCCTAGTCTCAGCCGTTGTACCCTCTGACCTTCTTCAGCTGTCTGTCATAGTTGGTGACTGTCTAGGGTTTTCGAACCAAATTCTTCATACAATCTATGAGAGCAGATTGTTCTTGTTCAGCTGTAGCTTAAATGTGGAACAATAAAAAAAAGATCTATTTATTTTTTTTTTTTTTTTATCAACAGAATTTTCATAAATAATAATTTGAAAATTTTTCCTCATTATGCAGATGTGGCTGGTGGCCAAATGCCGTATAGGAATGAAAACCGAGGGAGAATGTCTAAAAACCAAAGAGGTAGATTGTATTTTGAAGAAAGGTAAAACTGTATGTTTTATTCTTGTTTTTTTCCTGTAAATTTATGTGGAGATACCTTCAAAACATATTATTGTATCTCGACTTCTATTCTCATATCATTGAGTTTTAATGATTTGGGGGTTACTGATTCTGAAATTACTATATAAATACACCTATCTGAAGAAAAAAAATCAACAGGTGTTCAGTTCATTCCATCAAAGTTGTAAAACTGATACTGTGGAGAGGCTTTATGGAATTGGATAAAAAGCCTTAATTTTTTTTTTTTTTCCCTCCATGTAGGTGTAAAGAATGTATTTTTTTTTTCTCTCTATTGGGTACATGATGAAATTGCATTTATTATACATACAAATAATTGTATTATGAAAATGTCTTTGAAGTTTGGTGTATTTTTGGATATGAAAGAAGTTATTTAGATGAGTGGACAATCATTTAGACTCTGATGGGAAGTTGACTGTGACTTAGGAATATGCTGTAATCTGTTTCCCAGGTATAACTATGGAAGGACGTTTGTTCTTGAATGAATCTAGGTAAGAGTAAGGAAAAATGAAATTCATCAAAGCAGGGTATTGTCTACCCAAAGACTGTTTAAAACCATGCTTTCCAAGGGGGTGGGGGTAGGTTTCTTGGATTTTCTTGAGTCTGCTCTTTTGAATCGCTAAAAATGGCTAGATTTGTCAAAATATGGCTGAAATTGAGTATTCCATTCGCAGGTAATCGTATACACTCCCAAAACTCATGCACAAATAACGTTATAGGTGATGGATCTAAGCATTAAATAACATTATTTGAAGATATTGTTTTTCATATATATATATATATATATATACACACACACACACACACACACACACACGCACAGTATAATTATGCGATGTATTGATCATTTATTGAAAAAAATGACAGTAAGACCTTTGTTTTTAAATCATCCCTTGTACAGTGTACTTATCTCCCTTCTCTTGAAACAAGCTAGTTTTAGCAAATCAAAATTGTCGTTCAGAAAATCCAAGAAATTTCATTATTCCATAAATTGCCGCTTCTGTTCACTGACTGATGATTGATTTGTTGAACTTTTTATTAACATTACTGACCCCCTTTCCCCCACCTGTTTTCATACTTTATTTAGCTCTATTGAAAGAATAGGAATAATTTACTGCCATAAACTCTCTGGCACTATTTAATGTCACGTCAATGAGAGTACCTCTTTGCTTTTTAACCTTTTTTGAATATCATTTGATTTTGGGGATGCTGCAAACAATTCAAGGTAAGAGACAACAAAAAGCTTCTCTAGTTAATTTTTGCAAATGCACAATATATATATATATATATATATATATATATATATATATATATATATATATGACTATAGATAATTTGTATAAATGTGTTGGGAAAATTATTGACCTTTCTCTACTGGACCTTTATAGCCACTATTAGTCATTTTCTTTTAGTAATTATTCCTTCAATTTACCATTTTGATTTTATTCATTTGTTTATTTTTTATCTAAAGCTTTGTATCCTGCTGTAATTGTGTATTCTCCTTACCTATAAATCGTTAAGCCTTATGACTTAGAGCTGAATATATTTCTTTTATTCAAGGGAAAAAAACACAAGGTTTTGTACTCTGGAAAATATCTGTGTATGGAAATTTTATCACAGTGTTGTTGTCTAACTTTTTAGGAGAGCCATTTACATTCTGAATTTGGTTCGGACAATTCAATTTCTTCTCTTCCTTGAGTTTCTTAGCACAATGTTTTGGCTGATCCATTCTTTAGTCCTCATCGGATGTATAATCCAAGAAAAAATGCAATAGTTGGGAGGGTGTTGGCAAAAGAAAGGTTTGTCTCTCTCCACAGATTATACATCGGTAGACCAGTGGAGTTTGTTTTTCCTAATGCCTCTTTGCTGGTTTGGTAATTTGGAGTTGATGACAAGTACTGCTGGATTTGAGCAAAAGCTACATTGCTCATAGGGTGGTCAGTCAGTTGGAGAACACGTGTCATAGGTTTTGGTTGGTCTGATATTTCTGCGTTCACTGACTTAGTCAAAAACTCGCTGCTTGTATGACTATAATCGCCATATGAAAGTGGATCTGAATGTATGAAGAGATACTTAATTTTAGTTCAGAATTTTTTCCTATTTCTGCTATTTAGCCTTTCCTTAACTTTTCTCGGCTAATATTTCTGATAAGAGATTCGTTTTTATTAACACCTTCTTTAAATACTATTCCGGGGTACACCTAGTTTTGATGTCTTGTTTGCCAAAAGATATTTTCACTTTTCTCCATCGCCTTGAAATGTATATGACAATAAAAATCTCAAGCTTCTAATAAGGGTTTCCTACTGATAATGATCTCTTGGTTCTGTTTCATGTTTTCAAGTGTAATTTCAGTTCAAAATATCTTCCCATTTCTGCCATACAACCTTCCTTAACCTTTCTTGACTAATGTTTCTGACAAGACTTTAGTTTTTGTTTCTCAAGTCCCGAATAAAACTATACACTTTGATGACCAAAATCAAGATTTCATAATTTGTTATATCATGCTCAATGTAATAATGTACTTGTAAAATCTAGTGAATTTCATGACAAAAGTATCTTCCTTGGGAATTTTCAAATATCTCCTTCAAGTATCAACCCTTGGCAATCGTATGGTATCACACACCTGATTAGGGCTGAATAATGGATGGGATAAAATATCTTGACAGTATCAAAGATGCAAAGAAAAGATTCAATTGTCCAAAAAAAGATCTTTAGTGTTATTCCAATGATGTGGATCTCTACAAAAAATTCTCAATTCATGAAAAAGTAAATAGTAAAATTGAAACCTAATTCAAATCAACCAACTTTTGTTTGCTAACATAACATTTTCTACCTCTTATATTGTTTATAAAGAGCAGTCTATCAGTTCGCAAATCAGAATTATTGAACAATCATAGCCACAAAAAGTGCCGAAGGATTATCTCTCTCTTTATATATGTCATATTAGATACTTTGGAAGTATATATATATATATATATACAAACACACATAAAAGCAATGTTTGTTGGACAATGTAGCTATCAAAGATGGTGAAGGGTTTTTCTCATGTGTATGTTTGTGTGCTCCTGGCGATACAGTTTTGTCTACAGACTTGAAAATTGGCATCAATACTCCTCTAGAACTCTTCTAGGAATTTTCGGGGAGGGGGGGGGGGCTTTTGACCTTTTGGTGGCATTATTTATGGGTTTATTAATAGTATCTAGATTCTCTAAAATCTAAATGTTCTTTTTTTTTTTTTTTTTTTTTTTAAATTATTTGAGATTTTCCAAAGGAAAACGGCAGTGATGTCATAAAAAGAATTTCTCTGATTTTATTTACGTGACTCTAAATTTTGACGCCTTGTTCAATTATTAGGTATGAACAGAATGTCCACCAGAGAATCGACATCTGAAAAATTCTAAAATCTGGCAGAAATCTGCATATTATCTGATTTTGCTAAAACTTTCAATACTTATTTATCAAAGGACAAAAATCCAAGAAGATAATTCTTCATTCCAAATATTGGGGGGAAAAAAATTTTTTTTTTTCCATATGATTGCTACCCCACCTTTTTATTTTATTTTATTTATTTATTTATTTTTTTTATATTTATATATTGATGTTTTCATTGATTTTCACATCTCTAACAGTTAACTCCCTTAAGATATTCTGTTTACCTTTCTTGAAAAAGGGCTCAGGAACTGATTGATCTGAGTTTCATCGATAAAAATAATGAAAAATCTTTAAAAAAGATACATTGAGTTTAAAGAAATCTTTTTTTTTTCCAGCTCAAAAGCCTAAATTATCATGAAGTGAATGAAACTAAAAAAAAATTGAAAAAAACAAATTTTACCAAATTTTCCTATATTTTAGTTCCCAAAGTAAGATTTCCAGTTAGGATTCTGGAGTGAATTTCTGAAAAAGGTAAACATGATTAATACCTTTTAAGTTATTTATTAAATGTGTAAAATTCAATGAAAATATATAGATAAAATAAATCTGAATGGTACAATCATTTTTTTCCCCAATATTTGGAATGAGAAATCATCTTCAAGAAAAATTTGTTTTTTGATAAATAAGTATTGAAAATTTTATTAAAATCAAATATGCTAATTTTTGTCAAATTTTTAAATTCCCCGTTTTTTTCTAGTGAGATTGCATCCATATTATTCATACCTATCAATTATTGACTGTGATGGCAAGTCTGTATTTGTTTAGGTTATCATTAACTTGTGCAGAGGAAGTCACTTATTGTTATCACTTTGGGGCAATCTACTATATAACATTAAGCAAAGAATATAGAAATTGGAACATTTTACATTTGTTGTCATAAATAATTTTATATCATAAAACATTTATATGATTAAAATAAATAATTTAGCATAATTTTTGATTCATTGTAAATAAGGTGTTTACAACCAACAAATTTTGATAACATTATCCTCATTTATTCTGATCGGCTCCCTCTGTTTTATCTTTTTCCTTTTTGTTGTTATTGTTGCGTATAGGATGCACTTACCCCAAAACCTGACCCTCCAAATCACCCTGCTCCTATGTGGAGGTCAAGCTTCAGATCTATGAATCTCTGTAGTTAAATGATTAAGGCAACTTTTGTGTGATATGTCATATTAGTAATATTCTAAAATGTATGGGCAACCATAGGCCTGTGTCAACGTTTTTGTGGTGTCTAGCCAACTAGGCATTTATTTAAAGTCTCTCATTATTCTAATTAATATTGTAAAATTACTATTGTTTTCACTTTGTATATCGATAATATACACTGTAGACCTGTTATAGCACAGAATCACTTACCATGTGTTCTGGGCATGGACCCCAATCTTTAAATGTTAAGTTCGGTAGGATTTCTTTCTCTGTCTTTGCTGTGTGTTTTTTTTTTCATGTATATCTTTGCTATTTTGATTCCTTTTTTCATTACGTTGGTGGTGTGTTTTTTTTGTTTTTTTTTCCCCCCCCTCTTTTTCTTTGCCATAACAAACCTGGGGTGGGTGGTAATTTTGGGTTTTGTCATGGTAACCAAGCTGGTGAACACCTCCAACGGATCGGGGACATGGTGGAAACAGAAAGAGAGGACAATTTCAGCAAACTGAAAAACGTAAGCGTAAAATTTGTGAAACAACTGCTGAGGTGCACAAATAAGATGACGTACAAAGTTTAGGGAATAACTAACGGGTCTTGGTGTGATATGAACTTCTCCTGCTGGATCCTGAGGAAGTTCTAGAAAACTCCCTCAATTTATTTCTCAAATATATTCCATGCTGTGTTCAGATGTGTTCTATAGGTTGCAAAATATAGAAAGATTGTTTTTAGGTTTTGTCATTTACTTTGAAAAACCTTTCAGACATTATGATTTTAGTCAAGTGAATATTTTAAATTTTCAATTTATATCCAGCCATATGTTGACTTAAGTCTGATTGCAGATGTATCCGCCCCATAAGAGCTTGAAATCCATTAACTTTAGGAGATGGGGACTTCAGTCATTGCATTTCTGTGGCTCAACTGTGAATGACGAAAATCTGTTATGTTATTATTAATTGGCTAAAGAGAACGCAACTATTTGTTTCCAGTTCTCCAGATGGGAGACGAGAAGGAGAAAGTATAGACACGTTGCTGGGTTGAATTAAAGACTTGATGAAAGAAATGTAATGGATGACATTAGTCCCTTTCTCTTGTGAAAGAATTTTTCACACTCCTCTTCCCATAATCAGTGATAGGTATAGAAATTGCATGTACAAAATAGAACTTATATTTGTCATGCAGTGTGTATATAATCACTTTGACCAATAATGATTGACTTGGGCCACACTACTTGACTGAACCTGGATGCAAGTTGGCACTTGGCTGTATTTGCTCTGAGTGTCTCCATGGATGATATTTGGTGCAGTTGTTCAAATGAATTTGAACCATGAGTTTTTAATATTCAATGTGTTAAGTGTATTCTCCGAATATTTTGAGAATATCTAAGTAGCTTTCATTTATGTCGTTCTCTTGTTGCCAGTATATGGAGAGCAGGACAATCATTGCCATAAAAAAATTTGTTGGCAAAATCTCAGTTTTTTTTGCATTGCATAATTGTCAAATAGCTGAGAGGGGGCCTCACCACAGTGTAGTGAAGAGGAAGTCAGTCTCCCAGACCATTATTATTGAAGTTGGTTCAATACTTATGGGGCAACCCATGTGTGGCCTTGTACCAGACTTTGTACAAGCTAAACGTTGTAAATACCTTAAAAGGGAGTAAGAAAAAATTGCCTTGGGTTTTTCAATTGTTTTGTCTTTTGTTGAAGTTAGTAGTATTATATTATTATAGTAATTTTTTTTTTTTTTTTTTTTTTTTTTTTCAAATTTAAAAAAAAAACTATTTTTCAGGGATGCTGAATTGAAAAGAGCAATCCAGGCCTCGTTGGAAGACGAAAATCAACGACAGAGGCAGGATTTTGAAACTGATGGTGCTAGGGGTGGAAGAGATGAAAAACAAAAGAAAAAAGAAGAGGAAACACCACCTACTCCTAAACTGAATTTAACTGAAGACTTTCCAAGCCTGACACCAAGAACTAGTGAAACAAACACCTTCCAAACACAGTGGACGAGCCGTTCTAACACAAATATGCTGGTTACCAATCGCAATGAAGAATTTCCCACATTATCTGCCCTTAGTATCCAACCATCAGTCCCTAAAGTCACTAGTTCAAGTACCAAAAAACAAGGAACCAAAAAATCTGAAGTGAATTCACACAAACAGAACCAACCATCTATTTGCTTTGATAAAGATTTCCCTGAATTGGCAGCTCCTAAGAGAAGACCAAATTCTGCCAATGTCTCCATAACGGTGTCCAATGCATGGTCGAATAATAAACAATCAAATCAGCAGCAGCAGCAACAATCTTCAAAAATTCAATCACAGAAAAAGCAGCAGCAGCAGCCAAAACAGCAGGTGCAAAAACCCCAACATCAACAACACCTGATTACAAATGGCAAGATGCTATCGAAGGTGAGTGTTAGTTATACCCCGCCTCCTGAGAGTCCAGCTATGCCTGCTCCTACAGTGACTGTCATCGATAGCAAACCTGCTGAGGCGCCTGTGATGACCTTGAAAGATGTCAGCAAAATATTGGACACGGAGGAAAACTTTCCGAGTTTAAACAAAAAAAAAGAGTGTAAACACCAGACGAGTGTCAAAGTGTCCAACTGGCCTGTGAAGAAGGTCACGCAAAAGGCTCCAGAAGAGAAAAAGTCAACGACAGAGGGATGCATTGTACTCAAAGGGAAAAAGCACAAGGAGAAAGCAAGTTTTCCATCGGGTGAGAACAATAAGCAGAAAAAAAAAGAAGCTTCTTGCCTCGATTCCAATAAGCTGTCTTCATCGACTGAATGTTCTGTTAACGAACTGGTGTCGAATTCTCGGCAACAGCCGAACGAAAAGTCGAGTAAGAAGAAAGAGCTCTCTGAAGTTAAGATAGACTTGAAAAAACAACCAAAGAATTCTGATGCTGATAAAAAAATGAAGCATTTTTCAGCAAAGATAGTTTTGTCAGAACACGAGTTCCCATCGCTTGGTAAGCAAGAGAAGCCTGCTCTACCTCCTGGTATCAAAGTCAATCAGGTCAAGCCTCCTCCTGGTTTTTCTGGGCCTTTTACTAACCATAAAATAAAAAATCACCGGCCGCCCCCTGGTTTAACTTTACCTAACAATCATATGAAAAATTTACTTAACCAGAATCTGCCTTCTGGCTCTGTACAAGATGTGTCGCAGACAACCAAATTTCACTATTGTCCACCATCTAATTTTGACAAACGAAACAAAACTCTAATCGGTGATATTCGTGATGCTCTTTCAAATGACGACAGTCGTTATGGAACTTTCAAATCGTTGTCCAAGGACTTCCGGCAGGGTATTATCTCTTCACGTGAATACTATCGTCAGTGCTCAGATTTGCTAGGTCCCGAGAGATTTCCAGAAATTCTCGTTGACCTTGTCTGTCTCTTACCGGATATTGACAAGCAGCAAGCTTTACTGCTGGCTTACCGTGATAGTTCTTCGCTTCAGATTAACAATTCTCCAAAAGGTGCATGGAGGTTGTTTGAGAAGAGCCTTCAAAGCTGCCCTCTTTGTCAACAGATTTTGATTAAAGCTGACTACAATGCCCACCTCTCTCTCTGTCACCCTAATGATTTTCCTTTGGAGTCAACAGATCCATGGTCCAGTGGTAAATTCCAAGAATCCATGCGGATTAAGGCAAAATAATACTCGTTGTCTAAGTATTTTCTTCAAAAGAAAAAAAACCTGTGACACAAAAGCTCTATATATATATACTTAACTTGTCCAAGGTCAACTGTGATAAAAATTCCTCAGGATTTTTTTTTCTTTTCCCCTACTCCAAACTTATATTTTGCTTGAGAAATACATTTTGAATAACCCAGCCACAAACTAATTTAATCCCTCACCATCCGTCAATTCCCAATTTTTAATGTTAGCTTTCATGACCCCCGCCCCCAATTTTTGCTAGTAATTTGAACCATGTATTGAAAAAAATGATGTTAATTGTTATGTAAATGCTGAAAATTCTAAAAAATCAAGGTAAATGTTAATGTAAGCATTGAGTAAATATTCCTCACCTGTAACGTGCAGGATTGATATTTTAAAGGTAACAAATTCAATACATGATAATACTATATACTTCGTTTCTTGTGACTCTTATTTCTCGGTTACCTCCCCTACTATAGCCATAACTTTTTTTTCTCAACTTACCACTTTCTATAGCCACTATTAATCACTTTACGGTCATTTTTAAGGGGTAAATAATAATACACAAATATTTTTAAGATGGTGATTTGAATCTAAAACATTAATTCCTTTTGAATTATTATTTAAAATGAGAATCTAGCTTTTCCATGGCAAGTATTGATGAAAATTTCTCCTTGCTGTGTTGAATTTTGGAAATGGTGTTTCAATGAACATTAATGTGCTACGAATTTGAATTCACTCTTCTGGAGAAAATGTGTTTAGTGGAGCAAGCGAAAAGCATCTTTCTCATGTTAGCTTAAGTTAAAATTTTTCTATATGTTGGGTTAATGGATTATCTGCCTGAAGTAATAGAATAAGTTTGAGTTGAAAAAAAATATCCCTATACTTATTTTGTTTAAATTCAGAATCGAATTAGTTACTATGGTGTTTGTTTATTTCAATAAGGGCCTGTTTCATTTTGTGTATTTGGTGGTGTTGATTACACCAATGAAACCTTTGACAAATCTCTGTACAATTAATTACCTGGTTGTCAACTTTGGTTATTGGCAGAAAAAATGCTTAAAAATCATTAATGTTTTTTCAGCTTTTGTTAAGTGATGTTTCTATTGCATGACCCCTCGTTACATGTAGGTGTTTTGTAAAGGAATATATCTGCTTAGGCTTCTCAATTGTTTAAACTTTGTCAGTTTTGACTTTCTGGGATATTGATGGGAGCCTAAGGCTTAAATCTCTAATCTTTTGTTTATTTTTATTGTTTGTATTCAACTTGAGTATAAGGAGCAAAATAATGGCATGCTATATCTTATTTTATTTTAATGATTTTTAAAAAATCTCTAATCTAGTGCAGGGCTGTTTGGGGACCACATGATTTTATAAGTGTGTCAAAGGCAGAGATAGCCTGATGGGTTCTATTCCTCTTCAGGCTTGTTTTTGTATCAGTTGTCAATCACTCAGACTGGTTGCCAATCATTGCTTAAGAGCCCAGTTTATTTATCCATAACTGATTGTAGATGGGATGGATCCACGCCTCCCCCAAGGGCATTAGTGCAAAGTGAACACAACCTTTTTTCTCTTTTTTTGTCTCTTTTTTAGGCACTGTTCATAAGATGCTTCACTGTTAGATAATATTTTTGGAAATTTTGAATTTTTACCATTCTTCTACTTTGTTGAGATCCCTCATATTTATCTGTAATTTTGAAAGAGATCTTTCTTGCTTAAGGAGCCTCTGAAGTAGTCGAAAGAAATCTTAGCTGTTAGATAAGGTCTCATAATTCCTTGACATAATATATTAATTTATTTTTGGAATTCCTTTTCTCACCAGTTATGCTCAACTAACTCATGTTGTTGGGAATCCACTGTAGAAATTTTTTGAAAAAGTACATATTACTTGTGCTCTCACTAAATCAACATATTGTATCCTGGAGGATATATATTTTAGGGACTGCATGTAAATATCTTTTTATATACATAAATCTCTAGTTGCTTAGAAAAGTACCATTATCTGAATTGCTAATCTCAAGTGCTATTTTTTCATTAAATAAAACAGAAAAATTTCATAATGTCTTCTTTTTTTATCTGTGTGCCGATTCAAAAATTAGGGCCAAGTCTTACTTAAATTTTATTTTTGCTTTTCTAGTGCCAGTGTTACTTCATATGAAAAACAAACAGAAACTCTGTTATATTATACTCTTGTTGATACTGCCTCCTGGCATTTTGATCAATCATGTGAGACGTAGAGCTGATCTTTTGATGTTGTTGTTTATTTTTATTTTTAATTTTTATTTCTTTTTTTTTTTTTTTTTTGTGGATATAAGGGATATCTATATATTGAACAATCTGATTCTGTCTCCAGCCATCCTTTGTCCCACTGCTGGACCTAGGAAGACAAGAATGAGACAATGAGGCTGACAGTAAGTACGCAACTCTCCCCCACTATAGTCCGAGTTATGTGCAAATCATGACTTGAGACCCTGTGGTGTTCTGCAGCCGCTGAACCACTCAGAAATGAAGCCATGGTCATCTTTGACCACAAAGGACGATTGTTCAGTGAGTAGTTCTGTGAACTTGTGATCATGCTTCCTCCACTTTTTACTCAGTTCTTGAGGAAAGGGATTTATGCAAAATCAGTTTCTGCTGTGAAGATATGCTTTTCATTGTTTTGATTTTTCACCTTCTCCCCTTTAAAACCAGTTAAAATGTTTAATTTTAATTTTTTCTTCTTACGCAAATTTTTGGAAAAATTTTGACTGCAGCAGGAAACTTCAGCTGTGAAGATTTGTTACTATAATTGGGCCAGTAGTAATCATATTTACCTCAAAAATTGCTGAAGTAATATTCTATTCTCTCCCTTCGTTTTTATCAATTATTTTCATTTTTTTTTTTTTTTTTTTTTTTTTTTTCAAATTCATTCTTGGATGAAGTATTGTAATATTATTATTATTATTATTAATTTTGACTAGTTCTTACCTTCATCCTAAATTTCCATTGCTTTTTATCTCAATTTTGATTTGGACTCTAACTCTACAGCAACGATTAAACGGCGTAAACGGGAATAAAGAATAAGCCAACGATGAAAATGTAACTCCCATCCTCTAGCCGGATGGAGTCCAGTTTATATTTACCTGCTTTAATCATTTCATGATGCTGACTTTATAGTTAAACAGGAGTTGATTTTACACCTCAAACCCAACTCCCTATTAAGGAGACTAAGTTTCAAATGTATGCATCACTAAGTATTGAATATCAGTCGAAAGGAGTTAGGTTTAAGATGTAAAATCAGCTTCTGTTTAACTATAAAGCCCCTATGGCCGAATGGTTAAAGCAGCCAGGTGTATACGGGACTCTCTCTGACTTGAGGGTGTAAGTTCAATCCTGACCGTGGGCCTAGTTTTTATTTCCGATTACTCTGTTTAATTGTTGATGTGAAATTCCAATTTGATTCAAAGTTATAATGAAAAAGCAACTGAAAGTGAGGATAAAGGTAAAAGCTTGTTGAAATTATTAACAACATTCAGACTCGGTTAACAAATGAGGGCAGTGATTTAGTGTCCATTTCTTGAATTATCAATGGAGATCCAATCACCGTTTCTTTAGCAATTATGATTTTATTCACAGGGGCTGGGGTGCTAGCCCAATGCCCAAGATGGACTGCCTTACAGGTCTGAAGGGCTACGTGTGTCCTACTAATTATCTATGGCTGGGGGGGTGGAGAAGAAGATTCATATCCTTTCCCCAGAGCATTAGTGCAAAGTGAATGCTAATTGTCCCTGCCAGAGTTTGAACTTGATTTACTGATTCCATCCTGTTTGTGATTGTAAGGCCATCCATACCTCCTTTTTGTCAATCATAATTTTTTTTTTTTTTAGGGAAACACTTTGTGGTTAGGACTTTCAAAATGTTTAGTTTCTGTTTTCAATCAAGTGGAAGCCACTCTCAGCATTCACCCCCAACTTTTTTTTTTTTCTCTCTCTATTGTCTGTTACAAAAACCAAGTTTCTCTACTTTTTAATTTTATTTGTTTTGAGTTTCAAGGGAAATTATCTTATTTTTGATATTGTCCTGATTGAGAAATAAAAAATCTGCTATTCTTGACTCTAATTTTTGTTTTGCAAAAACAGTTTATCAACAGTTTGTATTTAATTTTAGTTACATCTTTATCTGTAAATATGAAACTTGATCTTTCTGTAATTGGTGATGACAATTGTTTATATTCCATGTTGGATGTATGCATTCAGGTAGAAAGCTTCTGACGAAAATTACACGATCAAGAATATTTGGTAAGACATGGGCCCAATTATTTTTTTTTTTTTTTTTGGTAAAATTTTTGTAATTTAGAAAGTTTTTCATGTATTAACCCCGGCAACATAGCATTTTGCTTAATTCATCAAATCTTTGTTTTCAGTTTTCTGTCTTATTTCAAAACTGCATTTCATCTGATGAAGATCTAAGCAGGATTTTCCACTTAAAAGCAAGTTAATTTACTCTGTAAATTGGATTACTATACGAAGAAATTTTTTTTTTTTTTTAAATTTAAAAAAAAAATTTTCTTTTTTTTTTTGCGCAATTTCTCTTCAAACTATTCTGAAAATCTAATTTCTATATCATTTTATCAAATGAGGGAATGGCTGCAACTCAGGGATTTGTTCAATCATTCTAAGATCCTGTTTTGGGTGTGTTTAACACACGCTCACACACACACATATATATATATATATGTGTGTCTGTGTGTGTTGATGTAGAACATATCAATTAAAGCAGCATTTTTTTAACCTTTTTCAAGGCTCGCACCCCCTTTTGAGACTTAAAAAATCTTTCCTGCACTTCTTAATCTTGAGGTTAAAAAAAAATTGAATTAAAAAGATAAGTCAAAATAGTCAGTTACTATACCAACTTTGGTTTGGACAATCCAATGTCCTCTTTCCATCTTGGCCAATTTATTTTAAGGCATCCTTCAGGTGTTATGTGTAATGTCAATAAGGACTGTTTCTTTCCAGACATTACATGTTACACTCAAAAGAAGGCCTTAGAATAAATCAGCCAAAACGTTAACATCAGAGATAAGAAGGAGAGATAGGATTGTCTGAAAAAATGTTGGTAAGTTAATGACTCATCAAGTTATAGACCAAACATTCACATTGACAAAGTTAGTATTAAAAAGTGTAAATAGCGAGATCTTGGAATTTATCTGATTTCAAAATTAAGTCTGTATCCAGATATTATTAATAAAAGATGTATACATCAGCAATAAAGCAAAATTTTCCTTGCCACCTTCTTCTTGCACCTCTCAAAACTGCCTTACGCACCACTTAGGGGTGTATGCTCCCCAAGTTAGGAACCAATGAATTACAGCATAAAAGAAAGATTTAAAAAAAATTTTTTTTTTTTTTATTCAAAATAAAAATGTTGCTCATAAAAATCCGTTACTCAAGGCCCAATTTTTAGTCCTTCTAGTCTTGGCAAACTTCTCGGCCTTCAGATGCTCTAATAACAGCCAATTAATTTCCATATCAAATTTCTCTGGAGCATTGTTTATTCAAGTTTCATTTTGTTCAAGGGTTACCTCCCTTGCTCGGTAATTTCTCTAGCTCAATTGGTTTATGATGATCATCTGATAATGGACGATGTGTTGATTTCATGGTTTTGATTCCATTCTTGCAACTGTCATTATTTTCCCTCCAAATAGACAACTTTATCATGTCCTCTGAGTACGTGGGTTAATTCTATCCTCTTTCCCACTTCACCATGATAAAAACCGACAGTTGAATACAAAGGTTCATAATAAATATTTATGAAGCTTTTTCTTTTTGTTTGGTTGTTTTTCTTTTACAGGAATACCTTGAATAGTGCGGTTTTGATTAGTGTGGGTTTTAATAGGGGAGGCTCTAACTGATATGAATAAGTATAAGCTGAAAAAGCTGGGACTCATTCTTTAATCCGATCCGTATTGTTGATGTATATATTCACTGCTGAAGGGTATCCAGCGTGAGTAAGCTTTCATTAAAAAGCAACACCATTTAAGATGAAAGTAAATAATTGCAAAAAATCAATGATTATGATACTTCATCTAATGAAATAAAATAATAAAATGAAGATGACTTTGAACATTGTGGAAATTTTGGAACAAATTAATCGCACTATGCAAGGTATATCTGTAGTTGATTTCTCCTTTCTTTTTTTTCTTTCTTTTTTCTTTTTTTTTTGTTATGAAAATCTTTTACTTTCTTTTTTTTTATTTCTAGGAAAAGAAAGGAAGGGAAATAAAAATTATATTTTTGGTGTGTTGTCTGTTGAAGATATAAGTACAAAATATTGAAGAAACTTGAAAAAAAAAAAATCCATTCTTCCGAATACTTACTTTTGTCAGTTTGCCGGTATTTGACCTAGAAAAGGGTGATAAAATGCAGCAATAAGATGGAGAAAAATAGTTATAAATCAATAATGAAAATATCTAATCCTGGTAAACATTGAATTGAAAATTTATCAAGTCTTTTAACTGATCCCTTTTTTTTTTTTTTTTTTTTTTTTTTTTTTTCCCTTTAGCAGCCAAGATAATAAAAGCCTCACTAAATTGTCAAGTGTTGCTTTTTCTCAAGTGATAACAAATAAATCTTTATTGCTTCAAAAATTCATGGATATCAATGATTGCAAAAGGCATGTCCAGGAAGACTGGGCCATAATGAAATTCCTTCTCTTTTAGCTCAGTTCTGATGAGTAGGTCAATTATTTGAAGCTAAAAGACCCCAGCTTCCATTGTCAAGTTATCGAATATGTATTTTTGTGTTTCGTTGATACTGTCACCATGGGCAAAATTTTTTTTTCTTCTTCTCTATCATTAAACTATTACTATTGAGTTTTGACTTTTTCATTGTTGCTACGTATGAAAATAATCACTAGACCAAAAACGAGGGATGTCTTGCATAAATAACAGTGACTGAATGTGAGGATATGAGGATGTGGTGAATTCACTCCCACTTCTGAAGCTTGACTCGGGTCGACTTATTTTGCCAAAGTTTGCCGACCATATTAACAGGAACTGCTAAAGGATTTGAAAAGAGACCTGTAGTTTTGGAATGATATCGTTTAGAGAAATGAACTCTATTTTTTTAACTTTTTAGATTTTAACGAAGCAAAGAAATTTGACCCTAGCACACCCAAGCTTGTTTCACATTATTTTCAAATGGACTATGTGCGACAAGTACCTTTTATTTTGTTTGTAGAATAACTACTATTTTTACATATTTGAAAAAATATTTTTATTCTATTTAAAACTGGAAAAACTCCTTACCTGATATGCTGGAATATTTTATAAATATCTTGCACATTACATTTAGGACTTCCTTCTTTAATGTGTGTGTGTGCGTGTGAATATAAATTGTGTTATATTATATTCATACTCTATTTGAAATGATCTCCCGTGATTACATGGTGCATCATTTGGGCTAGACAATGTGAGTAGAATAAACAATTAGAGAAAATGGGGCTGCTGCAGGAATTGAACCTGTGACCAATAGGGTAGCCTGCAGCAGCCTCATTTTCTTCTATTGTTCATTCAATCTACATTGCCAGAGCTAAATGATATATTCACTGTGTAATAGCTGGAGATCATTTCAATATAATTGAATGGTTATAAATTGCATTATATTGGATCATATATCCATTTCTCAATGACATATATATAAATATATATATAATGTGTACTTTAGAGAGTGAGACAGACAGTGAAGTTTTTGGTGGTAAGGTTTATTAATCCTTATATGTCAATAGTCCATACATGTTTCGGGATTCTTCCCATCATCAGTGGTGTGTGTTGTGTGAGTGTGAATTAAAATGTACCATGTGGAACCAGAGTCCACTGCCAGGGGCTATGCATTGTGGGTAAGTTTTGTTGTCAGGGCTACTAGAGGCCTCCTGCTGAATGTAAGAATATATATATATATGTATATATATATGTATATATTTATATATATATAATCATATGACTTATGTTTTTGAAAAATCCAAAAAACTAACTTGCATGAAGTTTCTTAACCTGTTTGTTGCTACATATATTTTTAAAGTTTTCTTGTCCATACTACTGGATTGACCACTTTCTCAGACAAGTTATTTTGTCAGTGGCAGCAGACTAATATTTAATCAGTTTATACTTTATTTATTCAGAAGAGAAATGGTTCATGTGCGTAAAGTTGTGCAAGCATTCACCAGTTGTCATATCACCAAAGTATACATGCAAATTTCCTTTATTTTCACAAGGAGATGTTTTCGTCTTGCTAATTAGAATAATGTACCAGTGTGAGACGAGTTATCTTGTTTGTGACGTTGGACTGATGACTTGTGAGAACAGTATGATCCATTGTTATGAGATTTTTCAGTAAAATCATGATGGGTGAAATGAAAACTTACCGCAAAATAATCTGTAAGTTGCTGAAGCTATGTATGCAAAACTATTGATCTAAGCTTTTGTTTTGAATTATGATACTGAAAGCTAGAAATTGTATTCAAGCATTCAATTTGTATATTGCTTGGACTTGGGTTGAGAGTTACTTTATAGCGGTAAAACTCACAAAATGAAAAAGAGCTAAAAAAAGATGAGCTTTTATTTATTCATTTATTTTTTTAATAGAATATTTCATAGAGAGATGAAAATACTTAGCCTTACTTTATCATCTGAAGAGACTGATTGTCTTGTTAAAATATGTCCTATTTCTTGCTACCTAAAGAATATTTGAGAAAAGTGATTTTTATCCCACTTCAATATTCAAGAGTAATGGATCTGATACCGTGTGCTGCAACTATCTTCCAACGGTGCCACATGGATTTTCCCAAATATGCCCACGAATTGCGCCCCAGAGTTGCCAATGTGGTTTTAGTGCTAGATTTCATGAGGTCTCGACTATTTTTGGTGACAGGTGAAACGATAAAGGCGTAATGAGTGGGTGATCAGTAGGTTAATATAAAAGTTATGTTCACTGACTTCTGAAATGTTTCCAACTTACTTATTTCAATTTTTTTCTGATACAGTAATGTTATCCACTCATTATTTCCATAGGAGTTTTATAAACTACCATACTCTAATTATGGCCTGATATACTAATGTATAGGTCTGAGCATTATTAACTGAATTTTTAATGGAAATTGTCATCTGAGAAATTTTAAAATCCGTCAAAAATCAGCATATCCTATTTTTATAAAATTCTTGATACTTATTTAATAAAATATGATTTAAAAAAAAATTTTTTTTTTTTTTTTACAAAATTGATTTTTCACACCAATTATTTAAACTTTTTTTTTTTCTCAGTTAATTCCTACCCAACCTTTCATTGTTTTGATGATTTATATAATTTATACATTGATGTTTTCATTGATTTTTACACGTTTAACAGATAAATCCCTCGAGATATTAATCATGTTTACCTTTTTTAGAAAAGAGCTTAGGAACTGCTTGCAAATGATTAAAATGATGAATAATCTTTTTTTTTTCTCCCGATCAAAAGCCTATATTATACTTAAATAAAAATTGCAAAGAAAAGTATTTTACTTAATTTTTCTGTTTTTTGATCTCCAAGATAAGACTCCCGATTCAAACCATTTCTGAGCACTTTTCTAAAGAAGGTTAATATAATTAATATCTCAAAGGATTTATCTGTTAAATTTGTAGAAAATCAATGAAGACGATAATATTTAGATAAGATTGAATCATCAAAATGGTAAGAATAATGTGAAAAAAGAGTCTAGAGCTGTGGTATTCAAAATAGCCTCCACAGAACCAAAGGGTTGTAAGAAAAACATTTTTGCCATGTACTGAATAATTCTTCATTACATGAATGCTTTTTTTCATGGCTTTACATGTCTTAATTTCATTTCTTTAATGCCAACACTACTTCTTAAATTAAAAATTTACCATTTCGATTTTGCTGTTCAGTCAGGAGTCATTTGTACAACATTTACCTAATTAAACTTCTTTCTCACTTTTCCATTCAAGTAAGTATTTTGTGTCGAGGTTTATTGGATAATTCTATAAATAAAACTCTAATCAAATAGTTATATGTATGTATGTATGTATGTATGTATATATATATATATATATATATATATATATATATGTAAAGGGGTTCCATACAAAATTCAATTATTGAAAAGGGATCTCTTAGTAGTTGAAGTTTGAAGACCACTGGTCGAGATCCCTAAAAAGGGGACTTGTGGATGGAATTTTCCACATAAGTGAACTGGTTATCAGGATTATCTTACTAACCATTACTCTACCAGGGATCAGTTTTAGTATTACTCCAGAAAAATGCCTCATCATAACTATGAACTCAATAACCATATTGTCAATAATGGTTGCATTAATTCCTGATCACTGACACTCTATTTCCCAGTGTACATACTAAGTAACAAAACAAATTTTAGGCATAAGAACTTGTAGAATAGGATGTTCAATCATCAATACCCCTGCACCTATCAACAGAATTATATTATTAGATCAGTACAGAAAATGACTTGGGTGAAGATGAATGATTGTCAGTTGGGTAACAATAAGCTATAATCTCGTCTCTTTATACCAGAATCAAATGCAGTTTGTGTTGAAATACAGCCATGACTATTGATTTCTGTTCTTTTTTTCTTTTTCCCCCACTACAGCCAAATTTTGCTGTATCAATAACACTGATCAACTAATTTTCATCAGGCATGTGTTGTGTTGTAGCTTATATAGTTTGGGGATGCTTCTTCTGAAAATGTTATCCATCACAAGTTTTCATGATGAGAAGAAAGCTATATTTTGACGTATAACCCCTACAGAGCTCCATAGGGGGTCTAAAGCTGAATGTTTTCAGCTTGTCCTTCTGCATAGTATCTTCTTCTCATATCTTGTAGTAATTTTGATTTTCTGCATTGAAGAGTTCCAACTGATACAAATCTTGTTTTCATTTAACCTTTGCCTATATTGCCTCATATAAAGTAACTGAAAACAGAACTTACCTGTTGCAAGAACAAATGTGATGTGCTGGTGTGAAACAAATGTGAAATTCCTAACCTGCATCGTAAATTGGTCTGAAAAAGTTGCCACTTTGATGAGGTAACAAAGTGTTCGATTTCGTTGACCAAAGTAATTGATCTCATCAGATCAAATCAAAGTTTTGACATACTTACTTGATAAATCTTAATTGTGATATCGCAGGTATCAATATGAATACTTTTCCCTAATATCTGCGAACTAACTTTGAGTAGTATCTAGTCTCTCGGTCTTTTTGCCAAAAACTTTTTTGCAGAACGGATGTTTAGCCAAAATCTTTTTCCATCAGAAGGTTATTTTTTTTTGTTTTTTGATTATTTTTTTTTTCCACTTATGAATCTGGATGTTTAATATCTCAAAATATTTATATTTCATATTGCAAAAAAACAAAAACAAATTATTGCATATACTGAACTCAAAAATGTTGATTTAAAGTAAATTCATTTCTTTTTTTTTTTTTTTTTTCAATTTTGTTTTATATATTTTAAATTTCGCTGATGAACAATTTTTTTTCTTCAGTCATTGATCATTTAAACAAAAAACAAACCCAAATGACTATGAAATGTCTCAAAAAATAATTTCATTTCACATTTTAGATAACATTAGAAGAACAGCATTAAATGAAACAAAAATTATAAATGATGCAGAATATGCTGCTGCAGTTTCAATTATATTATCGGATAGACTTGTGCTGTAATCCAACTAATGTATTCTGTTGATGTAAAATTTAAAACATCTAAAATCTACTTGACAATTAAGTTTGATTAATCATTATGTACAGTATGGTTGGGCCATTGTCCTCGTCTGTGTTCATTTGTTCACGATGTTCTGACTGTGTATATGCATCGCCCTTGTTGGTTCTAGAATGTGTAATCACTTCTCAGAGCGTATGTTTAATTGAACTAGACGTGGCTGATCTGTTTTTTGTAAATCTGGGTTTTGTTTTAGGTGTCAACTTCTGAGTAGCTTCCCTTGCATTGGCGAATCTATTTTTGGTATTTTTAAGAAGTCTGTTATGATAAGTTACCAGATGTTATTGATATTCATGCTATGTGATGTGACCAGTCTAATCATGCATATGTGATTACATATTCTAGAACTAGCAACACTAGTCGAAGGCTGGAATATTGTGAACAAATGAACATATATGATTGGACTATTTTCCTCATCTATCATATACATAATGATTAATATACCCCGACCCCATTTAACAAAATTCAGAAAAGAGCAAGTAATCTCTACTTATGACTTACAGCATATAAGTAAATAATGTATCAACTTGATGAACAGTGTGATTTGAGTAAAACATTAAAAATGTCAAATTTATCTTTCATCTTTGGTGGTTGTCTCTAATTAAATCATAAAATTTCCATTTGTTACTGCTATTTAAATATCAAATGATTTAAATCAAATATTGAATTGATAAATTTTAGATATCAAATTAATATTTTGTAATTGTAGCCCATTGTATGCTTTCAATCCATCAGTTTTACCGAGTCAAAGTAATCTACAATTTCTGGTGACATAAAACGGAAGATCATTAAGTTACTAAACTAATGAGATAATTCCCCCCCCCCCCGTTGCTCAAAATCCATAATGGCTTTTGCAGTCTTAAGAAACTAAAAAATTTTATGCAGTTGAACAAGCATAAAATCTTTTTATTTCCTGAGATTGCAGGGGCCATTTTAGATTTTGAGCTTGTGTTGTTCAAAATTGACTCACTGATCTGGCAACTCTTCTACTAGCAATGTGAATTCTCTTTTTTTAATGTCCTTAATCAATTCTGAACAAGATTTTAGAAGGATAGAAACCCTTCCCCCTTTTTTCCATTTAACAATTTAATTCTATAAAAAAAAAACAATTTAGCATTTAGAATCCCAGAAACATGACTTCTGTTGATTGGTTGTTCTTGCATAATGCTTCTGTTCTTGAATCTCAAACACAAGCAATTATAAGTAAAATGGCCGAAATGGTTCAAATACTCATGACAGGTAATCTATATCTCAAGGTTTCTATGACATCTAGGGTATATTTGTCTCCTAGATCTTTCCTTAGAACTGTACTGGCTTATATGTATCATGAAAAATCAAATAAATGAGATAAAAAGTGTCAACCGGGACGAATATGTCTAATCATTACTTTGGTTCTTCAAAGTATGGAAAATTTTTAATTAACAGGATTTGGGCTTCCTAACACCCTATTAGATATTCAGACATTAAGCACATTTGTAGGTTAGTCTTGAAAAGGTTAAAATTGATATATTCAGGCATCTTTATGTTGACCAAAAGTAAGACTCTCTGGGATATTTACTAAGCTTAGTATAGCATAAAGCCAAATGAGGTGCGAGTGTGAATTTGTATCTAACCATTGGTTCCCAAACTTATTTAGTCATGGAACCCTTACACAATTTCCCAACAATTGCAGAGCCTCTACCATACAATCCCTGCACTGTAAATTTATCTAGACATTGAAACCATTGTTTTATAGACTTTATTCTTATAAAGAATATATGATAAATGAAACATTAAAACAAAAAACCTAGTTTTCAAATGTTATAAATTTGTAGTTTTTCTAAGAAAAAAAATCTCAAAACAGATTAACGCAAAGATTGTTGTTGTTTCATGGACTTCAGTATTGTCTGAAACTTTGGTTTAATATTCAATAATTGAGTTTGCATGTCTGCTATTACATCCAGTCTGTGACAATATTTAGTTTTTGTGCAAACTTATTTTGAAAATGGTGAATACCATTCTTTTATAAAATGATTTTTAAATTTTAAGATGGCTTATTTCAGAGGACCCTGAAATTCCATGGCACCCACTTTGGGAAACAGTATGTTGAACCAATCTCACAAGTGGAGAAGGCCTGTTTACTGAAAAATTAGTTTTCAAAATCCAAGCTTTTTATTCGTTTATTTATTGCTCAGTCTGACACAAGGCTACAAGTTAAGGAACCCCATACCATTGAGAATCAAACTTGCTACTCATTAGTAATAGTCTATTAGACTAGCTTCATTGTTCCCATATTGAAGCACCCAGTAAGAATATTTTTGTAATCATCTTTGAGCTCCCCCAAATTTTATCTGCTTATGGAGAGAGTATTGATGAGTTGTGATTGAATTAAAATGGAAGATAAAGATGAGAGAAAAGTGTGCATTCAGTTGATAAGAACCAAAAGTTCAATAAGGTATCTACGGTAAGATTTAAACATCATTATTGTGACCCTGAGTGGAAGATTTTTTTTTTTTTTTAGGTAAATAAAAAACATCTTATCAAGAAAAACCCTCCTATCAAGTTTCGAATACATCCAACTCAAAACAGTATAAGCTCCATTGTTGTCAGACCATGTAACCCTGAGTGGAAGATTTTGATAAGAAGTATCTTTTTAACAGACACCATTCTATCAAATTTTGAGTGAATCTGACTTGAAACAGCTGCGAAACAATATGGGGACTGACTTACTGATGGACGGACAGAACCTCTTAGAGGTGAGGATGTGTCTGAAAAGACATTTAATACTGTATCATGGGTCGGTTAGTGACATCACAGTAAAGGGACATAATTGTCTATTAGCTTCAGTATTATTTAAAAGTAGTTAGCGTCAGCAACTTTCATAGTTCAGCAGGAGTATTAATATGATTATATAACATCAGAGAGTGTCAGTTCCTAAAGGTCTTTTATTAATACACTGCTAATTTGTTTGAAGAGGTCGGTGTTACATTCTTGTACTTGTAAAATCTTTTCTCTCTGGCTCTTCCTGTCCTTCCCTGATTTCTCCCTCTAGAGCATCAAGTCTGGTTGTTCCTTCTTTTCCATTGAACTCTGCTGTATTTTGATTATTTTTTCTTGCCAAGCCTGTGGAGGTATGTCTGGAATGAAAAACATTTGTTCTTTCAAAAAAAATGATTTATATGGGCAAAATATTTACATATGAACATCTGTGTTAGTCTTTGGAGAGTTGCTCATGGATATGACTTCCTGGGTTTGGATGAGGGTGATGACTTAGAGGAAGCCAGCGTGACCACTCCAAGAGAAGGAAAGGCTTGAGCAGTTTTCTACCTGTCAATGCTTATTGAAGTTCAAGTCGTTTATTATAATCACTCATTTTGACTACAGTAGAAGTTTAGTTATCTTCCTCGTAACTCGTTAGAAAGAGAATTATATTTACACCATGAAAGGTGAAAGTAGAAAACAAGTTAAAATTCTGATTATTTTTATTACATTTACAGCTACTTTGAATTCAATGATTATTCTTAAGTTAAAAAAAAGCAAAAGACGTGTTTATTGGAATCTATTCTTTTGTTTGTTATCGTTCGTATTCTTCCTCCTTAAAACCTTCTTTATCCATTCTTATATCTCTTTTTTTTTCTATTCATTTAACTCATGTCATTTTCTATTTTCTGACTCAATCAATAACGATTTTGTTTATCGTGTCTGAACACGGAAAAATTCCTGTAAACAATAAAAATAAAATGAAATAATTTAAAAACTTTTTCTCTTTACAATACAGCACAAAAAACAAATCATTTTTGTACACAATTTAATTAATGGGGGATAAATGTTGATTGCAAAACCCTGAAATTACTCCCCTTATATTCGAGATGGGGCCTGTTATCTTTCTGATTATGTATATAAAAATATTTTGAAATCAGAAAAATTCCCCAAATCTGAAATTCATCTGGTCCCGGGCATTTCAGATAAGGGGTGCTCAACTGTATATGGATACACATTACATTTTAGATGTAGATAAAAGAGATTTGCATTGCAGTGAGTTTGGAGAATAGTGCTCTGTTGACTACGAATCCATTTTTTTTGTTTTCATTACCTTTCATATCAAGATTCTTTGAATTCAGCATTTTTATTATGTTATCGAAGGAAAAAATTCTATTTTATGAGATTAGATTTATCCCTCAATGTGACTTTTTAGTGATCCATCAAAACGCAAGAGAAGTAACTTATTCATTGACCACCCCTTATTTCAATTTTTTCATTGATCATCCCCAAAATGGCATGCTGCCAAAAGACATTCACATGACTGTTTCTATTGAGTGACTAAGCAGATGTTTCTTTTTTTTTTCTCTCATCTCTTATACTCATCAATTCTTTTGTTATTGATTTTTCTTACGAGTGTGGTGTGTTTTATTTCATCAGTTTTATCCCTTAATGTGACAGAAGACATTGACACTTCACTAATTATCAAATGTCTGGATTTTTTTATTAGACTTTCATCTTTATTCCAGTTACTTTTAATCAGAATTCCAAGATTTCCAGTAAGCATCTTCATTTACATAGATTTGATATAGTTGTTGTAATATCATCTGAATTTAGATGAAGCATTAATTTATGACTGGTATTTCTTTCATTTTTATTTTCTTTCTGTTGTATATTGACATCTAGCTGTAATAAGATGCAATAGTCTCTAGTTGTCCTATTTTCTTTGAGGAATATATACATTTAAAAGCCTCAAAACCTGAAATGGAAATAATACATTTGACATTTTTAACAATAGGTAGTCTTTCAAATGTTCAAGAGATTACTATTGTAATGTTTTCTTTTTTAGAAGCTATCAACCAAAACTGTCAGAATAAGTTTCTTTAGTTTTTAAGCTGATCTAGCTGCCTGGCTGGCTATGTATGTATATATGTATGTATGACACATACAGCTAGAGGGTGAAAATTTGAACATTTACACCTTGTTATATCTAGAAAAACTGTTTTTTGTTTTTTTTTTGTTTTAGAAAATTTTAACTTTTGAGTGAACCATCAAAACATGAGAGATGTAACTTATTTATTGATCTCCCCTTATTTCAATTTTTTTGATTGATCATCCCCAACATGGCATGCTGCCAAAACACGTTTTTCACATTGACTGTTTCTATTGAGTGACTAAGCAGACTTGTTTCTTTTTTCTCTCATCTCTTGTATTCATCAATTCTTTTGTCATTGATTTTTCTCACGAGTGTGGTGTATTCGTTGTCTCCATTCTTGACAATTACCTTCCCACCTTCCTACCTTCTTCCTACACTGGTCTAGGGCACGACCACATACCAGAGCTTTTTTGCTTGTGTCCCTGTGACACGGCTTTTGATGTCCAACAAGTTGGGTTCCATCAACCGACACGCCACACAGTGAGGCTTTTACTAATCATTGTGTCATTGTCCATTCTGGAGGTACAGCCCTACCCATCGTAGACGAAGTTGAAGCATTGTTGATCAAATTGCTGTAGCCCCACATATGGCCTGCCCGACCAACCAACTAGTCAGCCAAGTGGGCTACAGATTCTTCTCTCTTTGCTCATCTGTATGTCTGTGCCTCTGGTCAGTCCTGGTCGTATTTTGGGGACTGCAGCCTTGAAAATTTGCGCGAATACACCACTAGACACTATCTAAGAACTTTTTTTAAAATTTATTTTTTTCCAAAAAGTACTTTTTTTTGGATCTCTATGGTCTTTTGGGACCAACAATGCCTAGATCTTGTGATGGTATTTTTTTAGATAATTTTAGATGAAAAATCCATTTTTTAAGATACTTTTTGACAAAAGATGTATTTTGAAAGATATTTTTTGACAAAAGATGCATTTTGAAAGATACTTTTTGACAAAAGATGTATTTTGAAAGATACTTTTTGACAAAAGATGTATTTTGAAAGATACTTTTTGACAAAAGATGCATTTTGAAGGATACTTTTTGACAAAAGATGTATTTTGAAAGATACTTTTTGACAAAAGATGCATTTTGAAAGATACTTTTGGAAAAATGATCCATCTTTTTAGATAATTAGTTCTGGTATATGCTCGGGCTATATGATTCATTCAAACAAGGTATGGATATTGTTGTTAATTTTTGACTTTTGTCTCTTTCCTCACTTTTTGTTTCAACTTCTGGATCAAATTCTACGGTCGTTAGTAAGCCATATGGATTGGAAACAAAGAACATCTCATTGGAGGCTTCTCTATTTTCGATCCGTGCTACTTAGAATCGCGAAAAGATGATCTGAAAATTGCGTTGAAAAGCTGCTATAATAAAAAGAAATACTAACGTGTTTAAACAAAAAATGTCAAGACTTATCATTTTGTCAAATAAAGCACTTTTAAAACTCTCTTAAAGGATAAAACTCACTGAAACTATTCTTCAAAGTATAAATCCTGTACCAATAATTTTTTTCTTATTCATCTATTTCGCAATTAAAAGAAAAAGCCATAGTATATATTTATTAATATTTGAGCATGCTTTGCAATTACTGAAAAATACTTTCATATGCAATATTTTAATGTATATATGTATATATATATGTATATATATAATGATAATTAAATAATTGAGTCATCCTGAACGAGTTACCTTACGTAAAGAGAGCTCAACCTGAATAAGGGAGAGTTAATTATAATAATAATTAAATAATTGAGTCATCCTCAGACTGCTGTTTCCTTGCATTACAACTCTTCCGTGTAGCTATAGACTATCTATTATCCCATCCAGTACCTCAAGGTGGGATCGAAACTTTCGCTTCAGAACCAGAGGCTAGCATTTTACCTCAGCCCTACGCAGAACTGGACAATCAGTAAGGCTGAATTTAAGCGATATATTTACTTATACACAATTCCCCATCCACCAGTGTGCTCTATTCCTGAGTTGGAAGAGCATCACCTATGGCTTATAATGAACAAGTTACCTTACTTAAAGAGTGCTCAACCTGAATAAGGGGGCATTAATTATAATAATAATTGAGATATCCACAGACAGCTGTTTCATATACATATATATATATATATATATATATATGATTATTGGATGGGTAAGTTATATCTGACATAATGGTGAAAATGTATGGAGAATAAGGAAAACCACAAATTGGGGGAATAGGTATTTATTCATAGATATTTTGTAGGAATGACACAGCATTTTTTGATTGCATTGAAAATATGAGGTCATTCCTATGAAATGTCCGTGAATAAATACCTATTCACCCAACTTGTGGTTGTTCTTTTTCTCTCTAAGTTTTCAACATATATATGTATATAAATATCATGTATTCATCAGAAGTGACATGAGCAACGAGTCTCGTCTGTTGTTATGCTTACTGATCCATCTATGTAAGTGAGCCCCGTTTAAAAAAAATTGAATGATGTGTAGTTTAAAGTATCATCCATATACATTGCATTATGATAATACCCTATGTAAAATAACAAACCATAAGTATAACAAAAGCTACTGAATAAAATCATAGCTGAAAGGGAGGTGGTATTTAATAAACAATGCTGGAGTGCCATGTTAATATAACTATTTTGTTTTTAAAATCCCCAAAACGGTCAACAACTAATGAGCCCAACCCGAGAAAATTTATACTTAGTACCATAGTAACTAAGTAAACATAAAACACTGAAGAAAATTTTATTAACTGGTATTCGGAAATAAATGACTAAAGTGACATAAAAATTGTTTTGAAAAAGTTTATTAATGTTTAAAGTTGTAAAGCTTTCTAGACAAACACACACATAGATATATATGTACACGCACACACAATTATAAATTGCATTATATTGAAACTCTTATTTGAAATGATCTCCCATTATTACTCAGTGATGGTATCATTTGGCCTAGACAATGTGAATAGAATAAGAAATTTTAAAAAAATGGTACTACTGCTGTCTAGGCCAGATGATACATTTACTATGTAATAACGGGAGATAATTTCAATTAAGAGTTTTGATATAATGTAACCCAATTTATACTCATTCTGCTGAATTATATATATCCATTTCTCAATAACATATATTTGTAAACTTTCCATCCTTTTTACAGCTGAAAGGTATTCAGTACTATGAGCCATGTAAGTCACCTTTAATCCGATGATTTCAAGGTGTTTTCCAGTTACTATGTTTCAATTAATTTTAGGATTCCGGTGCATGCAATTCAGTTATATTTTCATTTTTCATTTTGATTCTGGAATTCATGGCCCTCTTTTGAAAGTTTTAAATAATATATATATATATATATATATATATAATTATAAATTACGTTATAGTATATTGACACTAATTTGAAATTATCTCCTGTCATTACACATTTAATGTATTACTCAATTTAGATGTCAAATAGAATAAACAATTAAAGAAAATGGGTCTGCTGTAAAAATTGAACCTACAACTGATAAGGTTGCCACCTCAATGTGACATTTTGCAGTACCAACTGTTTGGCTCAATTGCAAGAGCATCAGTACGTTGAAGCGGCTACCCTATTGGTGGCAGGTTAGATTCCTGCTGCAGCCCCATTTTCTCTAATTGTTTATTTTATTTTATGTTGAGTGACATATTAACCATGTAATGACAGGAGATCATTTGAGCTCTAAATATCCAAAACACATTTCATTCAAAATCTCTATAATTTCTGTTGATTATTTTGGCATATCTATTAGCGAAATTTATGTAAACTTTTCAGTCAGCTTTATGTTTCACACAGAATTATACATTATGGTACCAGGTGTGAATTAGTTCATTAGTTGTTTGCCATGTAATCATTTCAGGGATTTAAAAACAAAACAGTTATGTTTAGATTGCCCCCATCAAGTGTTAATCAATCTTACTACCATGCCTTATGGTATCGGTAGCAGCCATTAACTCCTCGTCCTTTCCATCCTCTTATTAAACTAGCTAACTTTTTTCCCCTCTCCCTTCCTACCATGCTTTATAGTATCAGTAGCGGCCATCAGCCCCTCTCTCTCCCTACCTTCTTATTAAACTAGCTACTTCATAAGCCAAATAACATATATCCGTGTCTTCTGCCTCTACAAGAAACACCTGTTATGAGGTGTGGCTTTCAGCGGAAATAGTTTTCTGACTTCTGTTTAGAGTCTGAAGTGGTAATTATGGCATCTTTCTTGCTTATTATTAGGAAAGTATAAAGGAGACCCGCTATCTACTTGTTAGGAACCGTCAACCACAGCCATAAAACTCTCATCGAAGACTTCAACATAGGTTTCTTCAGTTTTCAAGTCAGTCAGGCTGGGTGGCTGGCTATATATGTGTAGTGTGTTCAGGCCACACCAATGAAGCTAGAGGCCAAAAAAAATTTAAACCTTTACTCCTTATCATATCTAGAACAATTGCTTTTTTTTTGTTTTTTGCAATTTACCCCCTCTGGAAAGGTTTTTTGTGGGATGTTCTATTTGCAATATAAGTTTATACTTGATTGATGTCCGACGACATTCATGCTTGTCTTTTGAAAATTCAGACTTTTTTTTCTAGTAATCACTGCTCTACGAAAGGTGAGAGAAGTAACTTATTCATCGATCACATCTTTTTTTCAATTTTTTAATTGATAACCCCAACATGGCATGCTACCAAACGATATAGGTCACTTGACTGTTTCTATTGAGTGACTTATCAGACCTGTCCTTTTTTTCCCCCCCTTTTCCTTACATTTCCTCTTTCTTAACATAAGTGTATGGTTATTACGTATGCCTGGCATTGACAAACACCCAGGCATTAGTTGCCTCTGGTGCTAGCATTTTAATATGCTGTTGATTAGGCCAATATTGAAAGCACTTCAAGAGAGAACTCCTTCTCTTGTTAATTGTACGTGGGCGTATAATTACGGGTTTCGATTTCATAATGGATCCGGCACAAACCATTGCATTATGGAGTCATATATTCTGGTTCATTGATGGAACTGCAGAGTTGTGGCGATGGTGTTTAATTGACTGAACTCTATTACAGGTACCAACCATTCATGTGGTTATTTTTTTAGATCTGTCCGAATGCATCTCAATAAAACACTTTTTGGTTGGTCGGTTGGTTATGATCATGTTAAACAGCATTAAGAGGAAGGAAAGGGGTATTATGCTTTAATTGTAAACTGCTATTATGTCAGAAGAGGTCTGATGTCATTAGAACATATACTCCGATCTATTTTTTTTCATCAGCTGCTATGTTGTCATAATGGAATGTCTAAGATGAACATTTTTTATCTGAAAAAAAAGTAAACAATGTTGAGAAAACCCCACCAAAAATGGATATTTATGATTTCATTGAAAATAATACTCGTAGGATATTTTCATATCGCTAAATTTTATAATTTGGAGGACTGCTCACTACAGTCTTACAGAGAAAGACTTCTTGCTATTCTCTTCCTTCTCCTCCTCCTCCTCCTGTTACTACTACTACGGATGGTGGATGTACTGTTGAACTTATGGTTCTTGTCAGTTATCTGTTGAACTTGAAAACAGTTTTGTTTTTTTGTATATTTTGAGAATTTTCAGTGGATTAGCTAACAGACCCTGCTTCGACTCTTGAATTCGTACACAAAAATTTAAATGTTAATATCATGGGAAATTACCACAGATTAAAGTTACCTCCCTCTCACCATTAGGTAAATAAAAAAAAAATTCTATTCACTTAACAGTTCCACTGTCAATTAAGAGTAAAAGCAAAAGGTTTGTGAAATTAGGAATTAAAAGTGTAACAATTTGTATTTGTTAAATACAATTTTGTTCTTTACCTCTCATTGTTTATTCTATACTTGGGGTATATATTAAGCCGTGGTTCTGAAAATCCAGGTATCTGGATCATCTTCAGTCCTAAGCTTGCCTTATAAATGAACTGGTAAGAATTACAAACTCTTTTACAGAAAGGATGGCCTTCTTTGATTTTTAGCCGAGTGAAGAGTGATCAAACGTGTGAATTATAAGCATGTCATCACAATGATAAAAGTTATGCAGCCAACGTGATTATCGAATCACTGTAACCCCATAAATGGCCCGCTCGATCAAATTGCCAGCCAAGTGGACTACAGATTCCTCTCTCAGCCACAAGGCGAGAATAGATTGGTATTTTCTCAAGAAATAGACCAACTATTCTTCCAGGCTAAGGCAACCAACCTGTTCTCTAATTTGAGGTTTATTCTTATTATAATGATCCATTCTTTATGCAGTAGTCTCCCCTTATCAACAGGATATGTCCCAAGACCCCAAGCAGATGCCTGAAACCACAGATAGTACCAACTACTGTATATACTATGTTTTTTCCTACAAATACATTGTTGCCAATTTAGCACTTTCTGTGCTGAATTTTGCTCCCTTTTCGTTTTGGCAGCACATAAATTCAATATTTAGCTTTCTTTTTCCGTCAACTTTTTAGCTCTTTTTCATCAATTTTTGCCAATTCTGTTTTCTAACAATGTTAGGGGGATCTAGCCATTTTAGCTATTAAAAATGGCAATTAAAGGCTAATAGTTTTTAAGCGCGTTTTGGTGGGTTTCTTTTTTTTTTAAGATGAATCTTATGCTAAAAAAATGTTTTAAGTTTGCCTTATTGTACATACTTAGGATTATACACTGTATTAAAAGTTGTGATGGATAGAATATTCTTTCTTACTGTAGATCTTAGCAGCCTCAGCATAGGATCTATCAAGTTCTCAGTCTTTGCAGCAGACATAATCCTATTCCTTTTAGTATAATTGGGTTGTGCTGTCTGTAAGGATGAATGCCCAGTCACTAGGCTACCTAGTTATTCAATTAGCTTAGCATAGTCTAATATACAAAGTGAAATACACAAAAATGTTATGAAATTAAAAAAACAAAACATTTTGATCTACTCATGTACGGGGTTGACAATTTAGATATTTCTTGTTTTGTTTTGTTTTTTTCTTCAAATTTGTGAGTTCAGTGTTGATGATATTTAGATTTTATTATTTTTTTTTTCATGTTTTGAAATCCAGTGTTGCCAATTGGGATGCTTTTTTAATTTTTATTTTTCGAATTTGAGAGTGATTTTCAAAATCGAAAAATTGGAAAATCACATCCGAATTGGAAACCCTGTTCAGATACACAGTCAAGAAAAAGTCACATATTCTATGTCCTCCACATCGAAAAAATGTACCTCAGTGCCAAATTTCAGCTTCCTAGATGCAGAATTGTGGCCTTTGAAGTAGAACAGACAGACTGACTCACTAGATATAATGATCTGCGAGACTAGTTTGTGACCTACCTTTGATGTTTTTATCTATCGCAGGACAAGGTATAAGAATTTCGATGTTTACTATCGGATTAGGCTTTTTTAAATAAAAAAAAAATAACGGTTCCGGAACAAACTATTCAAATAGAGGACAAAATGGCATCAATAATTCATGATGGTATTTCTACCATTTTGTATCGCAGATATATGGAGTCTATATACGTGGGGAGAGATCTTTTATATTAAGATTCGAATAAAACCTGTCTATGACAGCGTGTTATCTTGGCGGATCTGAAATGAAGAGTTTGCTACAGGTGAGAACTCACGTCCCTCGCCGGAAGCTTACTCTTTATTTCTGATCTGGGTTATTCCGTCGTAGTCGTAGAATCACGGCCCGGGACGAAGTTGTGATAAAAGTAACTTAATTTTAATTTTTAAGGTGAATACAAGTCAAAATTACTTCAATGGGCTACAATACTCAGAAAAACATCTGAAAAAAATAAATGATACAGGTTTGGTTGGTCAATCAATAGAAAAAATGATGCAACCATTGTCTTTTGAAAGCATGTCGTGTTGGGGATGATCAATTAAAAATTGGGAAAAAGGGATGATTACTGAATGAGATACTTCTTTTGTCTGGAGGCAATCAGTAAAAAAGTCCGAATTAAAAAACAAACAAAACAAACTGATGACCAATTTAGCTTGAACTTCCATTGCAAACCTAATGGGAGTTGATTTTTTAATAAAAGCTCCCAGAAGGTGTGTAGTAGACTACTAAGGCAATATTTTCACAGCTGTGGCATCAAAAATACGTTCTATACATCTTCCACCTTTTAAACCCTTAAAATTGAGTGTTTTTTCCCCATAAAAGTCCCCTAAATGCAAACATTGCGTTCAGACGAACATACTAAGCTCTACAGCATGGCTGCCGATGTTGAAGCCCTCTACCCCAGTATTTGGTGTGTAACGGCAAAATGGTCTTGCTAAATGCCCTTAAAATGTTCTCAGAATTTACCATTGAGGCCATGGAAGAAATAGTAAATTTAACAATGTTTCCTATGGAAAAATGTGATAACTTGTTCCAGGGTAAATAGTTAAAATAAAAATGATAAAATTGTAACAGTTGATTACAATTCAGTTTCCATCGTAAACATCGCCGTTACCGAATCTGCAACGAATACATTGCATAAGTGCGTAATATTTAAACGTTACATAGACGTCAAACAATCGTGGCGATTGGGTACACAACGGGCCTTCAACTAAAAACCCTAACACCGCGTTTGCCAACCGCAATCTCAAATTGGCGAATAAATAACAACACCGATCCTCAAGGGACCATGTTTGAGTTTTCAGATACAGTGACCAGAAGCAGCGATTTCTGAGACAAGATGGATTTCCAGGAGCCTACGACAAAGATAAATAAATAGAACAAAAAACAAACAAAACAACGCATTTGTGAACGAGTGCTTGCATTGTGTCTACGAATGCGTATACTCACCGAGGACGACTCCGACGACGGACTGGAAAAGCTGTGTAAGATCTGTTTTGGCGTTACCAATGGTACAAGCAATGATGAAGAAAACTAAAGGATGAAAATACAAATGTCCGAACCCACGGATGCAAGCTCAGAAAGAACTTGCCAAAATCACTTGGGCTACATCATCCACATTTGCAAAAAATAACTGCTCAAGAAAAGTGCTATCACCCGTGTCAGGGTGATAGCGCTTTTCTTTTTCATGATTGCATTCAAACGTGCGTTCACACTGAACATGTTATGTCAGTTAAAAGGAAAAAAAAAAAAATCACGTTTAGTGACACAACCATCAGGACTTCGAACAATTGAGCTGAAATGCACGGCTCAAGTGGGCCCTGATCGGACAATTGTACTTTGTGTGGATAACGAAAGAACATTTTTCACGGCAGTCAAATAATGGTAAGAACGAGCATCTTCAAAACCGAAATAAAAGGCACTGAAATTGACCTCGGCACCTCACGTGCTCAAATTTCGGAATTTATGTCATTTCCTGTACCCAGTACAGTGCTACATGCACCGGACAAACAAACAACCCATTTCGGAAGCGCTTTAATGACCCTCACAAGCACTGGAAAAAATCACGACTCTTCCAAAAAAAAAAAAAACAGAAAAAAAAAAAACAACAAAAAACAAAAAAACGACAGTCTATCGCTACTTGAATTCTATGCAAGTAAACACTCGGGTTTACTCTCACGGACTCTGAAGTTCCACTAACCTTTCAATGTCACGTTCTTGGAAGAATGCAACGCCATTGGACTAGAATTACGCGAAGACCACTGGAAGGTTAAGCTTGGATCATGTATAGATATATCTCAAATGATATTACCAGAGGTCATTCCATGAATTTTCAGTGCTGAAGATTTCATTGTTTTCCATCACAACGACTTTGGTTACGTATCGTCATCGTGTTTTGGAAAAAATATTTTCGAACTTACTTATAAAATCCGGACGCATTTTGTTGACTGGACGTTGATGATGGCTTGACAAGTCGAAATATATTCGTAGGTCATGATATATGCTATGAAGAAAACAAGTTGAATGTTGCAATCTTTAGGTTTTTATTTTAGTTCTATAAATGAAATTATTGTTATTAACGTTTTTACTGGACTACAACTAATACTGAATTTCTACTTGAGGTAGAATATAATGTAATCTGTATCACAAAATACTAAAGTATATGTGTTTGTACTCTAGGATGTCGAGAACTACGCATCACGGAACAGAAACAAAGGCATGTTCGAAATCAGCAGGTCTCAAATTTACCTATAGCACGTATCTTTAGGTTGGATTTTGCAAGGAAAAAAAATCATCAATTTCTTTGCGGTCTGTGCTGTAGGTGATTGGAAGCCCACTGATTCCGGAAATGTCTTTGTTTGTGTTCTGTGATGCGTAGTCTCGACATCTTACAGTACAAACACACATAGATACTTTAGTACTTTATAATTTAGAAGTGGGGTACACACACAAGAACACCCCTCATTCGATTTTATGAGATCAGATCTCTATAAGATATAACTTGCTTTCAGAGTTGTTAGATGTAGAGTCCCCCCCCCCCGGGCAACGACGGGTACCCAAGGTAGTGTTTGTATAAGAATAAAATGCTTTAATATTATTAATCCTTCCCTCAACTGGCATAGAAATGAAATTTAGATTGTAAGATTTGATTCTTTTATAGCAGATAATTGGTGTATTTATCTGTTCCTGAAGAGTAAGCATTATAGAGAGTATACTGAATGAATATGCTGTTTATGTCGGCGTATAAGTCGACCCCGGGACTATTGTTTACTGGCGTATAAGTCGACCCCGGGACTATTGTTTACTGGCGTATAAGTCGACCGCGGGACTATTGTTCAATTCAAATTTAGTCCAATATTCACCAGATCGGTCGTCTCTCTAAAATAAACCAGCACTACGCCCGTCAGAGTGTTCGATTCAGGGGACATAAACTAGTGATGGCAGGCCCTATGACACGCGTGTCAGCAGTGACACACCACAGGTCTTAGGTGACCCGCAATGGACTTTAAAAAAAGTCCTTGAAATCATGGTGACTTTTTAAAAGTTTCATTTTACTATCCTCGTTGTATGAGTATTTTTCAAAATTTCATGTTATATTTTATCAAGCTCCCAGTTTTATTAAGATCAAAAGATTCAAAGACAACACCTTTTTTTTACCTGTTCACTGAGCGCAAGAGGCCTAGGATTTCGTCCTATGGACTCAAAAAATTACTCAGCCCAGGCTTAGGGGAACAGTACGCCCTGAGGCAGGACCATCCCATCGCACTAAAAGGGATGGATGGGGCTCTCCCGGACGCCTTCGCAACACTAGTTGCGGGAGTGGAGCAATTTTTGCAGATCTTCCGTAATTTGAACCCCCTCATTAAAAACGACCATGTGTTAGATCTTGCTCTTGTGGGGAAGCGAGTAAATACGAAGGTCAAAGTGTAGTATCTGTTCTTCTAATGTCAACGAAATTTCCTGCTCTCTATTTCAAACGATATTATGGTTGTATTTTAATTGTTCTCGTCATGAGTTTTCATTTAATTTGAGCACTTTTTCAATTTACAAACACATAAGTTGTTGAATTTTATTTATCACCGTCTCTGAAAACTACGTGACCTAGCATACCCGTTTTAAAGTTCACCCCACTCGTGTGGGAAAAAAAGAAATTTGATTTCACTTAATCATCTCTACTTATTACATCTCTTCGTTACTCTTTCTGGATTCGTTAATTATTATTAGATTTGTTTTGTATTTTCGTAATTGAATTATTGTTTCGTGTGTTTTTCTTGAATTTTAGAAAACTTTCAACAGTTAAAATACAACCATGATGAAAGTTTTGTTTCTTTCTTGTCAGTTGAAAAGAAAGTAAAATTAAGTTAAAATTCACGAAGAAAACCAATTAAAATACAACTATAATAACGTTCAAAGTTGGAAACGGGACAGGAATGTAATATTTCGTTTACATTAGAACAGATGCTACATCTTAATCTTGAACTAAATGCCGCAATAGACTGGACCTCGAAACTAAGTGCCTGAAATTTATTTACCAACTGATGTGGGGTAAGGTCAGAAATTGAACGAGGTGCAACAGAAATACCGTTGGATTTACTGAACGATGTTCGTTAAATGCAGCAAATTACAGAGCTTGCTTTTTATTTACCGAACATTTAATACCTCCAGACGTGTCACTTTTTTTTTCCTCACCAGGGCTTCGGTTGCTAGTATTTTGACCACTTTACTAATGAAATGTCCCGTTAGAAGGAAAAAGTACTAATATCGCATTGTGTAAAAGTGTTGAAGAACCTACACGCCTTAAATTCAAGGTCTGAGATGGACAAAGCAAATTATTATATATCACTTCAGAGTTAACAAGCCCAACTCGGTTTTAATCTATTAGATAAACAAATTCATCATTTAAAAGATTATAAAGGATTAGTCATAATGGTGGCACCTGGGTACGCCAGTTAGAAATAGGAGTGGAGTTTGACCCGGCAGCAGTCAGGCTTGCATAGGTGTGCTGGCCACAGGAAGCTAAAACAGATTATTTCAAAGGTGTGAGTGTTGAATAGAAACATAGCTCACTCTGTTTCCAGTGGTTGTAAAATACGAGAAGCAAAGTGAATGCAATTTTACAAAGGCTTTCATACGGAGAGCTGGTGTAAGAGAGGTTATTTATTGATTAGATGATTTATTGATTATTGAAACTGGGGCCCCGCCTGATAGTGGTCTGTGGTCTGCAGTTGAAAAGTTATTACTATGAATTTAAAATTAAGATGACCGGGCTCGACAGTATATCCTTCTATTCAGTACAGTCTCGGGTATCACTTGAGAATTAACACGTAAAATATTAAACCTGACATTGTAAATCTTGTGAATGAGAAACATCGTCCATTGTACAGCTATCAAAAAGGATAATTAATGTGCACAGACGTTTACCATAGATAGAGATTGTAATGTAATCAATTTAGAAAAAAAGTAAAAAGATAATTTTTGAATAAAAGCTTATCGTAGTTCATTAATTTCTGAGGTCTGCCAGAATATTTCCTTCATAGAAGTGATCCTCGATTTCTCAAAGTTTCGAAACCACTAGACTAGAGTAATTATTGATATCTTTGCTTCTCTCCTCGTATTTTACTACAAAAGGTTCTATTTCTACTAATATTATGCATATTGGTTCTTTTTTTTTTTTTAAAGCCATAATTTGAATAGATGTTTGTGCAATTGACTATCAAAAGTTGTTTATTCGGCTTATTTGATGCTACCAAACAGTTGGTTCTCGACTTGAGTTCAACCCTGTGTAACAGGTGGTATCCAGACGGGTTCTCTTAAAACAAAGAATTCAAGTTGAAAGAAAAAACGTCTAAAAATATCTTTTCAATATCAAACTTCGTGAGAAAAATGCAAAACAACTTTTAGAAAAAAAAAAAAAGAAAAATTATCACGTGATCCTTATCAGTGAAATTGAAATAAAGGAATGTTTGAATTTAAGTAGGAATCACCCTAGGGAGTTGATTAGAGCGAGTTTAATGTTTTCTTAAACATTTAAAGCCGACCTATTCGTGTCGGCTGTATAATGATCTCTCCCTCGCCAGGTCCTTGAGAAAGCATTCCAGATACTCTTTGTCAAATTTGTATCCAGCTTGACGGCAGATTCCGAAACCTGATATTCCTTCAAGTGAAACACTTGGAAACCAGGCAGGACTCATTTCGACTGTCGAGGGTAGCTAGAATGATGTCACTATTTAATTAGCGTGTTTATTCTGTGTCAAGAGAAGGGGATATATAACGATGAAAGTAATAGCCGGACAACGGAGGAAACATGGTTTTCAAATTTATTCTTGGGTGAAGTGTTACAACATTATTATTAATTTTGACTTGCTTTTTTTTTATCGTAACTTTAATCGTTGTCATAGTATTACGACCCGGTTCAAACTGCACAATTGGAAAATTAAAGAGCAAGCTCATGGTGAGATTCGAACTTGCATCCTCTAACCAGAGAAAGTCTAGTATACACTTGAGAGCTTAAAACCATTCAGTAACGGGGACTTCCTAGTTGAACGGAAGCTGATTTTAACAGCTCAAAGCTAACTCCATACAACCGATATTCCACGTCTTTAGATGTTCACAATCGAGGCCAATTTTTAATTCAACGATATTTGTTGGAAAAGAGACTTGTCTGGCTGCTTCTGGCTCTAACTCCAATCCAATCTCTTTTCCGACTGTAGATGATTACTGCAACTTTCCTGTTGTATATACACCTACACCCCACGTGGATATAGAAAAAAAACCATGTAAATATAGAAGTTACATTCCTAAATTGAAAAAGAATATATGTATAGACATTTGCTTGGTCGTAGTGTGTATAAGTGTCGATAAAATGCGAGAGAGTATGTAAGTAATACTTGTACATTGTAAAAATGGTACGTGGTTTCTATTTCATTTTAAAATTGTGTTGGGGAATAAGAACAATGTTGCCAATTTAGATTGTTCTTACGAATTTCTGAGTCCAGAATTAATATTTAAATGTTTTTTTTCCTTCAAAATTCTCTTCGCGGTTCATAGTCCAGTGTTGCCAACTTAGAATTAAAAAAAAACTCCGAATTAGGGAGTGACTTCCGGAATCGAAAAATTGAAAAATTACATCTAAATTGGCAAAACTGAATAAGAGAGAAAAAAAAGGTGATAGTGTATTAAGTTTCTCTTCATATGGTGGATAGCATAGCATACAAACAAGTCAAAAAGAAATCTGTCTGACTTACGACCGTTTCGAGATACGACCAGCCTGTCAGCTCAGAACCTGGCCGTGAGTCCGTGTATAATGAATAAGTCATAAAAATATTTTTTGTATGAACGTACTTATCTATAAGAATGAAGTAAGCCCTTGCTGTCTTGCTCAACGGAAAGAGCGAGGCTATGTCACCTTAAAGCGGTAACCTATCGGTCGCAGGTTCGATTCCTGCAGCAGCTCCATTTTCTTGTTCTATTTACATTGTCTAGGCCAAGTACAAGTGACACATTCCCCGTGTAATAACGGGAGGTAATTTCAAATAATAAAACGCATTCATAATCATTCCGTCCGATTATACGTCCATTTCCTTTATACATGTAAAAAGTTGGTTTGAATGTATAATGAATGAAGTAACCTTTGATTCTTGTCCCCATACTTCAAAGGGAGCCGCACAGCCTGTTCCCTAACGAACTGAATTTTGATCCTGGTCACAGAGTCCCACTTTTTTTTCCTTTAAAGTCTCACACTCTCTCCCAGTAGGTTGCAAGGAGTGGATATTGTGCATTCACATAAACAAAAAACAAACCCCAAACAAACTTTTCTTTTCATGCCCACAGACTTTCTAAGTTCGTAACTTCCGTGACCTTGGCAATTTCTATTAATGATTATAAGTACTCTTAAACTGGTCCGTGTAAGTGTTTATTATCAAGGGCACTATTACGCTGAAATAATGAAAGGACCAGCGAGGACAACAACCTTGACTCCCATACTGAAACAAATGAGACTGTTAAAAAGAAGAGATGGCACAGGGTTTACTAAATGACACAGCGTTTACATTTTATATGAAATGTGTTTGCCAAATACTAAGTTATGTTCCGCATTTCAGTTTCTTTAAGACTGTTCATCAAAGAGACCTGCCATAACCATGACTTATGCTTGTGCTTATACAGCTAAAATCTGGTTCGTGTGGATGCTTGTACGGGAAAACTGTCTCCTTCCCCGAAGGAAGTCGCTAAAATAGTCAAAGACAGCTAGAGCGATTAGAAAATTCTGTCTTGCAATCTATAAATTCTATCACTAGAACCAACAGGTTGCATAGTGGACTGTCACCAACTCAGTCTAATCCAAGAACAGTCGCCATCATCATCAGTCTTTTAACGTCCTTCGTTGGACAAAGACCTTCCCCAGGATTTGCCACACTTCTCTATCATGGGCGTCGCGGAGCCAGTACTTCCCGAACTTGTCTAGCTCGTCTCTCCATCTAACATTCTGCAGGCCTCGGGTGCGCATGTGATCTCGGGGGATCCATGTCCTGAGTCGCCATAGTTGACGTAATTTCGAAGCTATAGAAGAGAATTTCGATTGTTGTCTATTCCATTCTTCACCTTCTTCCAACAGCAACAATTATGCTTCATATTGGTCTTTCACCATTTATTCTTTTCAACTTCTTTGTTAAGTCCCATTTTAACCATCTTTATTTCTCTTTCGTCGTTGAAGTCTATCCGGAATCCTGTTTTTCATTCAACTCTTACATTTTCCTGAATGAAGACAAAGCAAAAACAACACACCAACGTATTTTTGATACTTTTTTTTATTTTAATTTGCAGTCATGGACGTATACAATAACATACACAATAAATAAGTTGACTAGACAACACCCGTTGGCTTTTACTAAAAAAAAAAAAGTCACACTAGTACTGAGAGCCTTCAAATTTGTGATGGTGATATTGTGAAGAGATGTGGGCCAGTTTTGTAGCCATGAAAAGAAAGTGGGTAGGAGGAGATATTTTACAAAAAGAAAAACAAAAAACCCCAAAAAACAAAACGATAAAAATGTAATTATTACGGTGAATTTTTCAGAGAAATGTACATTATAAAATGTGGAGGGATTTGAAAGCTAAACGGGGAAAAAAGAAAGGTTTTTTTTTAAATTTCCTCTCATTCATGCCGTGAACATTGCAAAATAGTGGCTTATCTTCTGCGTTACCAAAAGAAAAGTCCATTGCATTTTAATAAAACAACCTCGTACGTTGCGCCGTAAACTGAGAAGAACAACTTCGGCTGAAATTTATTCTTTTTTGAATGATAAATTCTTCTGTTTGTCTCACTCGATGGCTTCCTCGCCACGGCCGCTTCTATATATCACCATCATATTAAAATCGAGTGAAGAAGTTATAGAAATGAACTTTAATGGTTTTTTTAGACTTCCTCGTGAGGAAGCGGAAGGAGGAGGTGGGCGGAAGGGAAGAGGGAATTATGGGGACTGGTCGGATATTACAACTATCAAGTGGCTGAATTCCGGCGTCTGCTTAAATAATTCAACCTCGAGGTCAACCAGTAAAGATATTTCCACGCCAACATAGCAAAAACACGTGATCACCTCGAGTCTCGAAAAAGGAGAAAAAATAAATATTAAATAGAACATTACTGCACCAGTTTGAGGAGCGAGTAGACTTAGATTTAAAATAAAAAAAATGAAATGGTGTGAATTGACGTTTTAACAAAATTATTTGATCATAATTTTATGTATAAATAAATAAAAAAAACCCAACTGATTATATATATCAGTAAAATGAAGGGACTGTTTTTAAAAAAAATTGCTTATGAAAGATTTGACGAATTTGAGATAGTCTTTAAAAATGTTAAAAAGAACTCGTCCAGAATTTGTGAATCAACAGTTTCAATATGGAGGATTTAACTTCTCAGATATCCGAAGCCCAGTATTTCAACTTCGTAATGTTAAAGGGTATCAAAACGGAACAAGAGTTGGCGAAATGAGAGATTATCTGTTATGTTATGTTATGTTATGTTATGTTTCTTCGCCCAGAACCGAAGGCCAACATACACGTTCTGCAATAACCATCAAACGTTTCGTCTGGAAGAAACGAAGAGAATTCCATGTGGGGGTGATTGTGTGGAGACGTTGCTTTTTAACACCGTCAGCACCGACGGTTTTTTTCACTGACTTGTGTAGACCAAGAATAAAACAATAGAGACTAAATAGCATCACTGACAAGTAGGTATTAGTCACAGCAGTGCGCAGAGGACAAATGAATACAAGGCGCGTATTTCAGAAATGGGACGTTACGTAATTAACGACGTTTGACGCTGAACGCGATAAGTAATAAAGCAGGCGCATAAAACTTGCATTATACTGACTGAAGCGATTTATTCTTCTGACAAAATCAACCATATGTAATATGGCAATCGAAATTTGGCCGAAATTTGATCTTCGTAGAAAAAAAAAATCCAAGAAAGCGTCAAATTCCAAGGTAAAAAATTTGTATTGATATCCACTCGATATCATATCAAAGTTAGGGTACTGAATGTATCAAACCTAGTGTAAAACAAGTCTTAATCAATTACTGACCGTCTTTGAACAACCAAGACTTGAGAAGCAATTGCTGACTGTCTTTGGACCCCACCCCAAAACAATCAAGCTGTCATCCCCAAGAATAATCAATCGTAATTTGCCTTTTATAATTATTTATTGCAGAGGAGAGAGAGAGAGGGGGAGGGTAGAGATATGCAGAGTCAAACTTTGTACATCTGTAAGTGCAAAGATTTACTGCGGGCTGACTCTGGTAGTTTCTGTGTAAGCCGGTCATTTAACTATTCTGTCTTCTTATTGGGGGACAGACAGTGCTGTCATCGCTGCATTGTACAGAGAACCAGAGATATCGTGGTAGGAAGGTGGACAAATAGCGTTTAGTCTAGACCCCAGAAAACCTGAGAGGATATTGTGGATCTTGGTATCACTCCAAAAGTCGACTTCCAAGCAAATTGATCAATCACACACAGTACAGGTGTGATTTTGCGCGTGTGATGATAGTTCAGGTGTCCGTATGAATATGTATAATAAAATGTGCACATTTTTGTGCGTATGTGGAGGGAGGTCAACAATGTCAACACGAGGATACTTTGAAACTGGGTCCACCAATTCACTTAAGGCAGAGAACGAAATTTACGTCGAAATAATGAATATCAAGTAAATCTATATTGATCATAAATTATGCAAAATGAATGGGGAGGGAGGGAGGAGAAGATAACATCGTTTTTTCTGAATATGTCAATAATACTGAAACAAAAATAAATAGAATCCTTTTGCTACGTAACTTTGATGTGCGCAAAATAATGAAATAAAATAATGATAGATTTTTTTGTTTTATTGTTATTTGTCTCTTTCTTTCAACTGTTCATTTCATAGCGTATTGGTCTCCGGAAATCGGCTTCCGACTTTTTTTCATTTCTGCGCATGTGTGTCGCTGGAGCGTCTTCTGCATGATCGTGCGAAGGTTGTCGTAGCGCATGCCTCGACTGGCTTCCACTGCCACCATCTTCTGCGGAGAAATGTAATACCATTTTGAACGTATGTTATGTAACTGCAACTTCAGCTTCTTTAACCCTTTCACTAGACGCTGCATCTTCCTGCAAGGCCCAAGTTTTTTCTTCTTTTGCAAACACTGCAAGAAATAAAGAAAAAGGATTACTTTTTTTTTTTCAGGAATGAATGAATTCTGGTGACTCTGTTGTCGGTCAGAATGATTCATTCTAATGCGTATAATTCTAAGATAATAATGGTTTTGATTTTTTTTAGGTGAGGCGTTTTCATTACGAGCATTTTAATATTTTGATGTTTTTTTTATTTTATTTCTAATACTTGTACTAAACCTTGTTATTGTAGCTATTAAGATAATGAAATAATCATATTAACTTCTCCATCTAAAAGATAACAATAACAAGCAAAAATAAAATAAAATAATTATAGTGTCAATGTTTTCATTACTTCAACTCCATCTTATTATTGTTGCTTTTTAGATGAAGTACTTCCACTCTTATAATTTCTATTACTACGTTTACTTAATCCGAATTTGTTTTTTGTTGTTTTTTTTTTTTATTTAAATTTCATCACAACACTCTTGGTAAGTGGTATTCGAATTACTCGGGGAACCCTTTTCAATATATCAAATTTTCTAGGGAATCCTTTCAAAAAACAAACTTCTCCATCTATCTATATACACACACACTCATTAAAATCTTACAATTAAACTAGACAGAATAGATTTCACTATACAATATTATTCTCAAATTACGTATCCCATATCATCTTAATTAGTTAGGAATCCAATGTTTACAAAAAAAAAAACCCCAAACAACCTAACTTTGAAACAAGCAAAATACTACTAAGAACATTTTCTTTTTAAACTAATAATCTTTCCCTTAAATCTATCAGTTTTCTTACTTAGGAATAGGTATGCAAAAAATTGATTTATTATTGTTAGCTTGAAGAAATGAACTATAATCGATTCTATTCATCGTATCGAAGGAATCTGACTTTGTTGTTTGACTTGTCATCAGTTTGTGTGTACGTTATCATCTTACATGACTCATCGATTTTTGATGAGGGAAAACTTGTCAAAGTCAAGTCTAGAGTTTGACAAAAGCCGTGAATGAATCGCTTATGTAACGAAGAATCATGAAGTAATTGCAAAAATGTCAAATAACTAACTACCATAGAAATGCATTGAAAATGAAGAGGAACGGGATCCTGTCGTTAGGAATTAATACAAACATCACTCACAGAATAGGGCTATTATATGTGCGAAGTAAATGCATTTTTATGGTGCATTTACTATAGAAATGGTTTTTCAAAGAATTATTTTTGGTGAGTATGAAAGCGAGTGTTATTGACAGAGTATTTATTTATTTATTTGTATAATTCAAAGTTGGGAAACAGTTTTACAAGAAGCAAACGAACTCTTTCAACCGACATTTTTGTTCATTCCCCTTTGCTCTATTATTACACACACACTATATATATATATATATATATATATATATATATATATATATATATATATATATAACGCTCTCTTATTCAGAGTTGAGCACTCTTTAAGTAAGGTAACCCGTTCATTATAAGCTATAAGCAATGCTCTCCCAAATCTGGAATAGAGCAATCCGGTGGATAGAGAATTGTGCGTAAGTAAATACATCCCTTTAATTCAGCCTAGGGCAGGGGTAAAATGCCAGCCTCTGGGTCTGAAGCGAAGGTTTTGAGCCTACCTCGTGGTACTGGATGAATAATGGACAGTCTAAACCACACTCAAGAGTTTTAATACAACGAAACAGCTATATATATATATATATATATATATATATATATATATATATATATATGCACGCACACTCAACGTTGCCAATTCTTAACTTCATTGAATATTTTATCAAAGTTTCTTTGATGTGAGACGATATAATCTTTGAGGCTTCTCGTTGAATATCTAAATTGCCAACAAAATTACTCTTGTGCTTTGGGAGAATCGCCGAGTAAAAGTAATGAATAGTTAATTAATGGGGTTGACTGCAGGAAACTGAAATCGTGGATAATGGGATCACTGAAATGATATGCGTGTGTGTGTCCTAACGTATTTGCATATGGCTGTTGTGAGGTAACAAAAGCTGTCAATCAGAGCCAACAGCAAAGAGGAAGAAAACCACCTTCGATGAGATGATTTGGTAATAGTGTGTTCTTATTTGTTTGAGAGTATCAGACAATAATGTCAACTAGATATATGGTTGAAGATAGGAGAGAGAAGGAGATGGAGAGAGAGAATGAGAAGGAGCAGACAGAGAGAATGAGAAGGAGCAGACAGAGAGAATGAGAAGGAGCAGACAGAGAGAATGAGAAGGAGCAGACAGAGAGAATGAGAAGGAGCAGACAGAGAGAATGAGAAGGAACAGACAGAGAGAATGAGAAGGAACAGACAGAGAGAATGAGAAGGAACAGACAGAGAGAATGAGAAGGAGCAGACAGAGAGAATGAGAAGGAGCAGACAGAGAGAGAGAGTGAGAGAATGAGAAGGAGCAGACAGAGAGAGAGAGAGTGAGAAGGAGCAGACAGAGAGAGGGACTAAAATATTTAGAGAAAGAGATGGGCCAGAGAGAAATGAGAGAGAGAGACGATATAGGAGAAAGAGACGATATGAGAGAGAGAGACGATATGGGAGAAAGAGACGATATGAGAGAGAGAGACGATATGGGAGAAAGAGACGATATGAGAGAGAGAGACGATATGGGAGAAAGAGACGATATGAGAGAGAGAGACGATATGAGCGAGAGAGACGATATGAGCGAGAGAGAGAGACACACACACACACACACACACGAAGTTGAAGGGAAAGAGAGTGAAAGACGAGAGAGAAGACTCAGAAGAAAATATTTTTCGGACGGTTACCTGAGAAGAAGAAGAGGAAGAAGATCATAATGGGAAGAATAACACAAAGTGTGTTTTACCTTTTCAATAGCTTGTTCTCCTTCTGGAATAGCCCGACTAGTCCCTATTTCCATTTGAGTAATGTTCTCCCAGATTCGGCGGGACATTGAATTCGTAGGTTTTTCTGAAACAAGAAAAAGAAAAACGTTCTTAGAGAATACAATTTTTTAGCAAGCGTATCAAGACACAGAAATGAATTACGAAAATTGATTTTTTTTATGAGGATAAAAAGATAATTTCTCTTGAAAATATTCTCAATCGTTTTTCGAATATCTGAAATGAAATTCTCATTATTTCACGCATTCTTCGGACTAGTATCGCCATCTGTTATTAGGGTCATATCAAGCTAGTGCCACACCTTTGGCATATGTTATGAAGGGACCAAGATTTTAAAATATACTCATAGATATGAAACCATTTTTTTTACTTGCATAGCAATATAAATACAGTCATTTCAGTTATAATATTACTTTAATGTAGGTATTAATTCTAAATCTTCAGTGTCAAATACTTTCGTATTTATGTGTTGCATATGTACCACTTTGCAATTGATGAAAGTGTCGTATCTGTGTTCAATAATAACTCCAATTAAAAGGTGATAAGTGGCTGTAATCGCTAATCTTAGACACCCAGTCGTTCATAAAAGTCGGAGGCAATATAGTACTATAGTAATAGAGAAAGTGCAGAATTACTGAATCGGGATTGATAGCTTTTAATGCGGATCCCTCGAAGTTGAGGGGATCCTATCAAATGCTACATAGATAATCTGGCCCTGCCTGTTGTTTTTAGCAAGTTTCAACCAATAAAGTATTCGGTGTTCAAGTACACGTTACATCCAGTGGTTCTTCACCCACAGCACAATTTAATAACGTCACGTAACAGGATTCCAAATCTCGCACTCGCGAAAATATCAGACGAGACCAAAAAATTAACGCTTATTCTCACAAGACTTGCCTTGTATCTATCGCTGAGACAGCATTGGGTTTTTAAAATATGCTAAAATCTACACTGGCTTTACATTCATTTATTGACAAGCGAATAGGGGCGCGACCTTTAATGCCGGTTATGTCTGCCAACAAATATTTGACGAAAAGCGATACGTGACTAGAAAAACTCATAAGAATTATGGTTATTGTCAGAAGTATTCATCTCATTCATAAGAAAAATGAATGGATGATTTTTTTTTTTAGATCAAAAATTCATTTGTTTTCCTTTTTTAGAACCTGCACCTTATTCCTTTACAGAAGATTGTTTCTCTACAAACAATTAAAACACGTTATACTTGCACAAAAGTAGAATATATATTGACTCGTTTTTGGTTTCATTGTACGCTTTCAAAAAATTCAGACATCAAACTCCTTGAAGGGTTGATGGTCTTGAAAATGTTAAAGGACGAGCCCAAGCCCTTTCAAGAACTTGGTGTTGTGCAGATGTTAGCTTACCTTTCTCAGACATTGAATGGAATTCGTATTCCAGGTGATGCTTCCCGCTTTGATCTTCACTCACCATCTTCCGCATCCGTCGGACGTCATTTTCGTAACGTTTTATCAGATTAATGGCGTTTGTAAATTCTCCAGCAGTGAAGTCTGTCACTTCTTTCACAGGTTCCGCTGTGGAGACTCGTATTATCTATAAACGTTTGGGGAAAAAAAACGAAACCAAGGTTTATTTCGTCTCACAAAAATTTTTAGTATTTCTTAGAAAAAAACAAACAAACCCAAAAACGCTGAATGAAATTAAGTTAGGAATTGGCAAAGGAGTATGTATCAATGTTTAAAAATGTTTATCACCACTGACAAAAAATATCAATATAATCGATAATTTTGATAACAGGGTGAAATGGAGTGAACAAAAATGTCAGCTAAAATAGTTCGTTCGCTCCTTGTAAAACTGTTTCTGCACTTTGAATTATACAGATTCCTGACCAAAGAACTCTTTTTCTTACAGTTTTACAGTAGTGGTAAATAATTTTTATTCGTTAATTTTGATAATTTTTTTTTAGACTAATAAAATCTACAATGTTATTCTGCTTACTATTGCCCACGTTCGAATGTTACGCTTTAGTAACATAAGGGAAAGATTCAGTAGTTTGATAAGAGGGTAGAAAAAGAGAGGAGAGAAAAGGGAAGTTGATCAGTTTACTGAGGTAGTGGGAAGATCTTTGCATACAAAACTAATCCATGTTGGTATAGCATTAAGATGAAAACATAAACTGGAAACGGGTATTGGAAGGGATAAGGAAGAGAATTAGAAGGCAGAAAGTGAGAGATGAGCAGAGGTATGAGATAATGGATAATCTTAGTTGTCAATACCCATGGAATTTTCTCAGGTTCAGGTAGTTCAGTGGTATTCAAACTAACCCTTTTTCAATAATAAGATTTACTAGGGATCCCCTTGAAAAACAAAAACACGTTTATAGAATTACCCGAATAAGTATTCATCAAAATATAGAAGCCGGGAAAGACTCGTTTATGTGATTAAGAATTGAGAAGTAAACAGCGAAAATGTCCAGGAAGTTGTGTGGAACATGATTTAAATAACGCTGAGCTCGTCTTTTCAACGTAGTCTTCACGTTCTTCCCTGATAACTGATAAAAAATATCTTGTTGATCTGTGCCTTCTCTCTCGTGTCTCTCTCTCTCTCTCATGTGTGTCTTTCGTGTCTCTCTCTCTCTCTCATGTGTGTCTTTCGTGTCTCTCTCTCTCTCATGTGTGTCTTTCGTGTCTCTCTCTCTCTCTCATGTGTGTCTTTCGTGTCTCTCTCTCTCTCATGTGTGTCTTTCGTGTCTCTCTCTCTCATGTGTGTCTTTCGTGTCTCTCTCTCTCTCTCATGTGTGTCTTTCGTGTCTCTCTCTCTCTCTCATGTGTGTCTTTCGTGTCTCTCTCTCTCTCTCATGTGTGTCTTTCGTGTCTCTCTCTCTCTCATGTGTGTCTTTCGTGTCTCTCTCTCTCTCATGTGTGTCTTTCGTGTCTCTCTCTCTCTCTCTCTCATGTGTGTCTTTCGTGTCTCTCTCTCTCTCTCATGTGTGTCTTTCGTGTCTCTCTCTCTCTCTCATGTGTGTCTTTCGTGTTTCTCCTCCTCTCGTGTCTCTCTACCTCTCTCGTGTCTCGTGTCTCTCTACCTCTCTCGTGTCTCGTGTGCGTGTCTCTCTCTCTCTCACATCTCGTGTCTCTCTCTCATGTCTCGTGTCTCTCTCTCATGTCTCGTGTCTCTCTCTCATGTCTCGTGTCTCTCTCTCATGTCTCGTGTCTCTCTCTCATGTCTCGTGTCTCTCTCTCATGTCTCGTGTCTCTCTCTCATGTCTCGTGTCTCTCTCTCATGTCTCGTGTCTCTTTAGTTTATGTGGAAACAATTATTGTTTACTTACGCGTATCGATTCCGGAATGGTGACTGCTTCGCTGATCACTTCTATTTGTTCCGACAAGAGGGGCGGGGATAAATGCAGAGTCTGTGCCGCATTTCTGTCTGCATTATCTTTGAACCTCATTTGAACGATGATCAGTTCGTAGGTCCCGTAACTCCGTTTCTTCAAGTAATAATCCTTCTTGTAGTAATGGTGGTAACCCTCGAATGGATGCCAGTCGATTTCAAGCTCATCTGTTCCCGTTTGGTAATGTTCGACGAACGCTCTCGTATATGTTGTCTCATTGAAAGAGATAAGTTCAGCAATTTCAACCTTCAAGAAAGAAAGAGACAAGTGATATCGAATGATAACGAACATTCAGAAGGGATTTTTCTTTAATCATTTTATGTTGATATTTTACTTACTGGTGTACCAGTGCCGTCAAAATGACAGCGTACGAAGTCTGTCTGGAAGATAATGAGACTGATTGTATAAAAATAGTTTATCATCAACTTGATTACAGTTCAATTTTATCCACTTCAAAATAGATCCCTTGGGAAGCCACGTACCAAAAGATTCTCCTGGAAACAGTGCCGGAAGTCTTCAATTGACATTGCCTTCAGTTGGTTCGTCACGACCTGTTAGATATTCTCAACAGTTTCCAAATGGCGACCACGGAGTTGAATTTTGATTTTAGGGATCAGGAAATAATCATGAGGTCAGTGGAGCAAAGGGCTGTGTTACTACAGGAATGTTGTTTTTTTTTTGGTCCCAAACTCGTTCACGGAGATTGTGATGTGACAAGGGAGTGTTATCGTGATGAAGCATCCACGAGTTCGTGATTTCATGTCAGACACATATGTCCCTTTTTCTGGGTTGTCTAAGAACCTCACGGCAGTGAATTTAATTGAATGACTGAGTCCGTCTTTGAGCCCTATGCCCCTGTTACAACCCTGATCCGAGACTTTGGCTATTTTCCTGAACCATTAAGAACATCTAATAGGTCCGTACGAGCCAACTAAGCCTGTGCCAGTTGAAGACTTCCAGCAGTTAGCAGGAGGGGAGAAAAAACGTCTTCGTCGGTAGGCGTCTTCTCAAAAGAAACTATTTTGAAGAAGATAAAGTTGATTTGTAATTAAGTTGTTAATGGATATTAAGATAAAGGTTACGAGTTATACCAGGTATTGAATTGTTGTATGTTGTTAAATAGATAAGTACTAAAGATTAATGCAGAAATGAAATGGGGCAAAAATAATCGAACTTACTGCCAGGCACTCTCCTTCGTAGAGCAGTCCCATGTAGGAAGCAGCCTTTCCGTCACACAGCGCAAGATGAGTTAAAAGATTTTCTTCTGTTAAACTCACCACGAAAGATTCATTCACAGGATTCGGCTCGTATTTCGATTTTCCTAATTTATTTAAAGCGCTGCGAAAAGCACAGAAAAGTAAAACAAAGCTTTAATAAAAATTGCAGTGGAGAAAGAAAAACTGGATGGCCGTTCAATATAATATGACTACAATATACCCGTCAGAAATGTACGCGAGGACCTGCTCTAGGCGCATTTTGTAATCCTCCAGGATTTGATTTTTTTCTTCGTTAAGAGAATTTTGTAAATACAAGAATAAATGGTAAAATCTAAACGACCCTTATACCATCTAGCGACAAAAAACAAAACCAAAAAAACGAAACGAACTTTCGTGTCAATCCTATACTTATCCGATAAGTGGGAGTTTTCAAAACGCTCAGGATAAAAATTGATTTTCATTTGCTTCCAACTGTATCAAACCTTTTAGTTATAACTGCATAGTTAGCACAAAGTACTCGCAATAACTATATATATATATATATATATATATAACTATATATATATATATATATATATATATATATATATATATATATATATGGATAGTAGATTCGCTACACAAACTAGCTCATGTTTCCAGCTCTAGTCTAAAACAACTCAACTCCATGAGTAAAATGTTGTATGTATCGAGCACTCTATGAAATAAATCCATTACATTTTAGAAGTGGCTCTATATTATTGATGTATTATTATGTTATACTGCTAGCCTTATTTTTGCTACATATACTCTGTGTGTGTGTATATATATCAAAAACGCAGCTTGCGAGCCTCATGCAGATCTTTGACATTTAATGGGTAACTCATGGAAGTATCTTAAATGATCTTTTTTTCTCATTATAGTTAATATAAAAGGTGAATGAGAAAAATTCAAGCTTTATGATTATTTACTGAGTATGAAATTCGACCCCACTAAATCAAATTTAATGTTCATGGTTAGTAAAGAATATTTAACTGTATTTAATCTTGATTTAAAATATAATATATCGTAGTTGAAACAATGATCAGTCAAGATTCTGAAAACATATGGTGCTTATATATATATATATATATATATATATATATATATATATATATATGTAAAAACCATTTATAAAATGACAAACTACATGTATGGCATAAACTACAGAAGAAAGGGAGGTGCTGTTTGCTCAACACTGCTGGGGTATCATGTTAATTCAACTGTTTTTCTTTAAATACCAGAAACAGTTTCATGGTAAAAAAAACTGAAGATTCCAACACGAAACAATTTATACATTGCAATTGCACCATAAAAACAAAGTGTATGTGAAATAGGGGAAAAACAGTGGAGAAAATTACATAAATTGTATTGACAGATAATGGGAAATAGATGACAGAAATGACATAAAAAAATCTTTTGAAAAAGTTTTTTAATATTCAATGTTTCATGCTGTCAAGTTTTTTAACTTTTACACACACACACACATATATATATATATATATATATACTTTGGGATAATTGAAACTAACACAAATTTACAGTTTAAAAACTGCGTATATGAATAAATAATGCGTACATGTATTTTATTTATATTTTTTTTTCATAACAAAATGTGCAGGCCTATGTAACAAGAATGTGTGTAAATTTTTTATAAATCTTGCGACTTTCAAGAAAGTTTGGCCCACCATATATATATATATATATATATATATATATATATATATATATATTATATAAATAACACATACACCAGGTATTATTAATCCGAAGTCCAGAAAACTTGGTGCAAATTAGTTCATTATTTACTGGAGTATTTACTCGATAGATGTATGACGTCAGTTGAAACATTGGATACCCAGATAAATGGGCAGATTGACCGTTAAATATACCAGAACTTACGTGTCGTACCCTGTACATAATTCTTGTAATCGAAAGTCTCAACATCCAGAGTGGTTTAACATTGATTTTTCAATTTGGAGTCAAATGCAGATGTATACGAATAATATTACAATGTTATAACTGGTTCAAAGAAGTTGTAACTGACATATATAGTTCAGAAAATTAGTTCCGAAACTTGGGCTCGTGGACCCCAGGGGGTTCGACAAATAATGCTCAGGGGCCCACAGCAGTGTTCCCTCTAAACCTGACATTGCAAATCTTATGGCAGAGAAAATTATCCATTCCACAGCTATAGAAAAATTTAATTGCACACAGACACAAATAAGTATGATTTTAAAGGTGAAAAATTGTTCATTGTCGTTGATCATTGAATCTAAAAGCTAAATGCTAAAAATAGGGGTCTGCCAGATTTTCACTTTTATAGAAGGGCTCCCTGAGCTGTGTAAGTTTTGAGACCACTGTAAGATTATTGGAAAATCCCTTTTCTTCGAACATTTATGGGGATTGGTCCACCATAGTGTAGACACGTTTTCTCTTTGTGAGCAAATATAAGGAAGAGTAACGAAATAAAACTTAATCTTTACCATTCTTTCAAGTACACTCGCTGATTCCCTTGAATCGTGATGAAACGGTAAGCACACTGACCAAGGTTTACAGGATCTGTGAACCTCTGGATATAATCATACGAAAGAACGTTGAATTCGATAGCAATACACATGGTTAACCTGCAAGAAGAAAAAAAAAAGTAATTTAGCTGACAGCATTCACATCTGATAGAATCAAATTAGAATAAAGATCATTCGTGATCAAACACAGTACTAAAAAACGAAATCCTGGACTTTATATGAGGATATTGAGCATATACAAAAAAAGGTCTTTTTTGTGGAGCTTAACTGCTAATCTGTCCTTGTAGGGGTTGAAGCAGCATCTATTTCGGCTCACTGAAAGAACAAATGCTAAAAAAAAGCGTAGACGCTAAAAAACAGACCAACGAAAAACAAGACTGGCTGATTCAGGGTCAAATTCCACTCTGACCGAAGCTTACAAAAATTTTAAAGATATTTCGACTATTAGTAAAAACATTTTCCATTAACTGTAAGAGATCTTGAAATTTGACCAAGGAAGGGGAACTTGATAAAATAGTGTCTAGATACTTTTCTAGATGAATGGCTTGAAAATCTAGATAATTCTAGACATAACTGGAGGCAATTTAGATAATAGCTGAGAACTATCTTCCATTTTCTCTTTTCCTTGCTTTCATCCACTCTTTCGTTGATGGATGACGTAGGAATAGAATCTGTCTCTTCTCTCTTTACATCCATGATTCAAAATTTTTCGCTTTTTAGTCGTAACTGGGAGTCTGAAATCGTCGTTGTTGTTAAGCGAGGAAAACAAAGTCGAAGTTTAACCAATAGAAAGAAGAGCACAACGGAAGGGCAAGGATTTTTTATGAATAAAACTGAGGTTTTCTTTCATATCGAAAAAAAGATTCGTTATTTCTACCTAATTCTGTTGTTTGATTGCTTTGAAATTATTAGAAAACAGAAAAATGTGAAGAGTTGTTGAAAATCGACAAAAAATTAAATTTTCATTCGAGATGTTTTTTCCCATTTGCAATAAATACATTCATGCATACGTAAAAAACCCTAGTTTTTTATTTTCAATATAATTTTTGTCCCATTCCTCACGGAAGTGCAGGGTTCCACACAAAGAAAAGGCCTTGAGCCGTATAGCACCCTAATAGAATGATGTCTGCGTATTCATTCATCGATTTGATCATTCGGTCAGTCGACATTCGTTCGGTGACCAGCCTGTCCGTAAAGGCAACCAGAGCGGGGCAGTGCCAGGTTGCCAGTCATCTTCAGCCGAAATGCGAGCATCAGATTTCACTCTAGTAATGGCGCCCGACCATCAAGTCAGAGATGGTTAGACGATGTGACTGAAGAAAAAAAAAATCATGCCCCGTTCAACCTCTTATTTTCTTTTGAAAAAACATTTCGACAAAAACGAGGACTCAACAGTCAAAAACTAAATATGTTAAAGAACTATGAGGAATGAATTATTTCATTAACTGGTATGTTAAAAACTCACTAGTCACTAATGGCGTTTCGTAAACTTGGTTTATCACAAGATGATTACTAAGACGAAGGATTTCCATGAGAACTGATGCAGTGTGTAGTCTGTGTCATTGCTAAAGAATTTGTCAACAGAAGAGTTCAAATGAGAGCCACTGATAAACTTGACCTTGTACGTGACAGGAAACAGATAAAATATGCTAAGCTCTCATTGTTTATGTCCTTTTGTTACCAAAGAAGTTGGCATCTCTCTTCAAATATCAAAATTGTTTTGAATTTCTTTCAAAATATCCAGGATTATAAAAAAAACAGGTTTATAGTCGAAGTCTTTACAATACATCTAGAAGTGACCATTTCTCGCACAAATAAACCACCAGTACTGATTACTAAGAAATATTTTCTAGAGAAAAAGATAGATCTATTATCAAAATGAATAAAAATAGGTCTTTCATCTAAAAAGATATCTGGTCAAAATAGACCCTAGAGAACCTCAAAAGCATTTTTTTAAGGGAAAAAATCCCAAACATTTTAAATGGTGCCTAGTGATGTACTCATGTGAATTTTAAAAGCTGTAGCTCAAGAAATGTAACTAGGAGAGCTCAGACACAGACAGACAAAGCGAAGAATCTGTAGCCAACTTGACTAGGTGATCGGGCAGGTCATTTATGGGGCTACGCTGATTCAATAATTAAATTGAACGTATCAACAGGATTTCCTTTAATTTCGTTGGAACCAGAAGGAAGAAGTCTAGAAAGCGAACGTCACTAACATCTTCATTGATGAAGTACTAGTATTATCTTTTTTAAGAAAATTCAGATGAATAACTTGCTTTTTTTCGGTGAGACAGGAACTTCAGGTTATTTATTCGCCTCACCCATGGGGGAAAATTCGATACAAATTCAGTTTTAATGTTAGGTCCCAGCTACGTGCATTTAGTTGGCGATAGAAATTGTCTAGTTCCCTAGGCACCGATCTCCTGGCACGCCCCTGGCATTAGAGATTAACCCTGACCCTACCGTCACTAAGTACATCGGGGAAGGTGCAGCCTTGGTGGGGATGCCCCCTCCCACTGAACCAGGTTGTTGCTCACCCTTAGCCAAGAATTATGAAGGATGATCAGATGCCCCTACTGATCGCAGCCAGATGCCGAGAAAGGAAGAGAATAATTACAAATGGAACAGGTCTGGCTAGTCACTTAATAGAAACCATCACCCAAATAGCGTCTTTTTCGCGCTTGCTCGTGTTGGGACTGATCAATTAAACATTTGGAAAAAGAAGTGATCAATAAATAAATCAACTCATCTTTTGCTGGGAAGTTGTCTCAAAAAAAAAAAAAAAAAAAAAAAGTATCAATTAAAAAAACAAACAAGCGTGATTGCTGACAGGCCACCCTCTAAAAACCTATTTACGGTTGGGATTTTTTTCTAAAAGTTCTTTCTAGACATAGGGGGAGCATATTTGAATTTTCAGTGCGCATAGATGGCCAACCAGCCAACCAATCAGACCAATGCTCCCTCATAAAATTCAGTGAAGACATTGCAGGAAGTATGTCTATGTAAGCGCTGAAGAAGTAAAAACCATGGATGAAATATCAATATTTCTTCTTAAAGAGGAAAAAAAAACAAACCCTTTTTCTATTAACAAGACAAAGTCTTTATATTATCACTATTGCTTTTTATCGCAACACTCTGGATTGATACACTTTTGGACTTCTGGAATAAATGGCCCCAAATCGGAAATGAAGTAGCCTCTGACGAGACTTGAACTTGCAGAGTCCGTCTTTCATGGGTGATCCACAATCCCTTCGGGGGATGAAATTAAACCATGATGAAATAACAGTAAAAATGCTTGTGTATTTTTCATTAGTTCCCAATAGACTAAATGATTATAGGTATTACAGCTCACTGTATGATTATTTTCTAAATGAATGTTAGGACATTTGTACAAAGTGATCATAAACCACCCCTACCGGAAATTGAACTCGGCTCACCGATTCCATTTTCCTTGAGCCGACTGTACCCTTCCAATTTGACTTAAGTTAACATTCTTTTTTTTTAGGAAATGAATCTTATTAGCCCCTCGTCAAAGTTGACTACGGGTGCAGGTAACAGTGTTTAGCCTGGGCAGATAAGGTAGTTATGGTTCAGTGGTTTGCCTAACCTTACCTTAGTCAAACCATCATGGTATGCCAATAACAAAACACTTTTGTAATCTGGCGTTAGCCTAAAGCACAGGAAGAAGTGGACCCGAACTCTCCTCCTAGAAGGGAAAAAGTGAATATTAACAGCTTAAGCTGATATTCGAACTCTGTTCACAGATTCCGTTTTATTTGTTTTCAACAATTACGCCACCCACACTTCTCACGAAAGCACACAACTGTCAGTTGCAAAGTCAATTTCGTGCGATCAGAGAAGTTAAGCAACGTCGTGCTGGGTCAGTACAAGGATGGCTACTATAAGCTATAAAATGTGAAACCTGGTGCTCCTTTTAGCGCTTGTTGCCTCGAAGTCTATTTCACGTATCGCAAGCCGAGACAAGGGAAACTTGTGATATCGGAAGTCCAGGCAGGAACGACTGATGCCGTAGCCAGCGTAAGGGGGGCTAGCAGCTTATAAACTGCAGCTATGTAGGAAATAAGCATCCGGTGTTTTTTCTCTAAAAAATTAAGATGAACTACGAAGTAAGCTTAATTTCATTTTTTCCCTATGAAGTTGTATGTAAAAAAATGTTTAATTGAAGGTTTTCAGACATGACACTTGAGACGTAATCTTTTTACAGTGGTGGTAAAATAAGAGGGAATCTGTATAAAAGGTTTTGTTTCTATATTAGAGCTTTGTGATGATTACTTGAATGGGTCAGGGTTATTCACTGATTAAAGCAATTGTTACTGGTAATTAATCATATCCTTGCGTCGCTTTATACACTATAATCGACACACTGCCGGATAGAAGAGATGATGAATTAAATCCAGACGTCGCTTCGAACCATTTAACTCTGATGTGGCCGTAGTTGGTTGACTTATAATTCATTGCAGTGAAATACGTAATTACTTTCCGAACATCCAAATATTTCTGAGCAATGCCTTTCCATATTTATTTCAATCGAAGTTAATTTATTACTCTTATGTTCTAGATTTTACAAGTACTTTGAAAGTCGGGCCATTTTGGTTCGGTCAGAACTCAGTCGTATTTTAGACTTAACAGTTTGTAGTTTGACTTGTAGTCCAGCACTGTACAGTCACACCAGGAAATGGAAATGTCGGTGTTAAGTTGTGAGTAATAGTGTCACAAATAAGAAGATACAAAAAAATGCCAGTCTTTTAAATGGAGTCGAATTAATGCCGATGATATAAGCACACTACACATGTATTTGTTGCATAAGCTAAAATGTAAGAGGTCTTGGAATTACGGTATAATCTAATTTTAAATTCAGGGCAGCATATAGGTATCAGAACAATACGAGAAAGAGAAGCTAGAGACCTTTTAAAAAGCAGTCGACTGAACGAATTATGTCAAAATGGAACACGTCGCGTAAGCCTTTAAGATGCCTCTAGGTTTCATGAGGCTAAACAAATTATTTTTTCTCAATCCTTAAAAGCTTATTATTTAGAACTTCGCTGCTGGTCATTACCCAGGGGGTATTTGCCAAATGTGTCCTTCACTCGTAACAGATGGCAAAAGAAATGTTTGTGGGAAAGTTCCTGAAACTGGCATTTCATGAAATTCAAGGAGGAAAAAATGAAAACAATTAGTAAGATAAGAAAAATGATTACTAGTATACGATTCGCAGGCTAAAGGTTTGTTTCTGGTTCGTAAACTGATAACAAAGGGAGGTAACAAATGCAAAAAACTTGACCATTTGGAACTGTTTCATTCAATTTTATAAAGGATGTAATTCAATCTAGGGTTAGTTTGAGGGAATGGTTAGTTTTAGGGTTGGTGTAGCAAGTAGCATTTTTTTCATAATCATACAATACCAACTAAGATTCAAATTTTATTGAGCACCCCTAAAACTAACCCTAAAGTTAAATTATATCCTTTATAATCAAATTTAATAGAATACAGTTTTAAATGGTTAAGTTTTCCGCTCTCGTAATTTACTTGATACGTTAGTAGAAGCAGCATAATTCGGCGTTATTTGTTACCTCCCTTCGATTTTTTAGCCAATAAAGAAACTTTATCTATTCGCGAATATGAAATGTCAATTCCTATGATGATTCAGTTTGCCATTGCTCAAGTATTGGATTAACTTTTAAATCTATAATCGAAGACACCCTCTTTAAGATTATTACTTCGGGAAAGAAGATGAGTTTCAGGTCAAATGATCTTTTGCAGTCAATTTAGTCCACGCAAAGTTTATCTCACTTACCATAATTTAGCAAGAAAAAGTGATATGTGTGTTTCTCAATACTGACACACTCATCAAAGTAGGAAAGAAACGCCGCTCTTAACTATGGGAGTTCTTAAAGATCAAACTTTATATTCGGTAGCACTAATCTATGATTTTTCAAGATTTTTCTGCTCCTAAGATGAAACGAGCTGTCTATCATTTGAACTGAATACAAATGTGACGATTAACGTTACTGATTGGCTATTGTTTCTAAGATATATAAGTTTTTACATTTCACGTACGATGTATATTGTGTACATTGCGGATTTTCTCTGACCTTAATTGATGGCTATTTTATGTTTGGGGCCATGTAGGCCTCTGTCCAGTAGTAGTCTGCAAGCATTTATGGATTTGTCTTGAAACTCTTTATCTATGGATGAAATATCTTGGTGAAATCGTTAAGCGTCCTCATAACTTATGGCTCTGCAATTCGATGAAAAGAAATCCAAATGCGAGTCCAAATAATGTATCTTGAGAGACACGTTGCATCCCAAGTATTTAAGTCTTGATGAAGGCTTTCCACCAACTCCTTGTAATTGATCTGCCTCACTGAAATCTCGTTGCCACTAACTCGAAATATTCCCACGTAGTACTCGTAGTGACATGGGGTCGTATCTTGAAAACTACAGCTAATTAACAATTCCAAACCATTTCCGTCCCCAGTGACCCAAAAGTGCATGTTTGGAGGTAGCCAGACCTTATTGTGAGTGGAGCACCCTGCCATAATCGTCATGTAAATAATTAGACGCTGTTCATGGTTTATAATATTGATAGCAAGAATTAAAACAGAAATACAGCCGTTAATAGTGACAATCAAAACAGATTAAAAAAAAATGAAAACCCGATTCTCCTCTCTTTCACACGTACGTGCAATCACTTTTTCACTCAAAACAGACGTTTTTAAAAGCACTCTCACGTCATCTATCTATGACACCACGCTCGTGAACGCTGGTGACATTTATTCGGGGAAAAAAAAACGATATGCATTTCAAGATGGATTTTTATTGTAAATCGAGCACCTCGTCTTGTATCGAGAACTTGTAAATCCAAACTTGACACTGCAATGCCTGGTATCTGGCGAATTTGTGACGTGTTTGAACAACTAAAACTGACTTGCTCTCACGGCAATTAAAAAAGAATGATGTTCACAAGAAGAACTTACAATTTGCTTATGTTTTGTTGAAATTTGTTTTCTAGGATACTATGCAAAGCAAATTTTATTCTTCAACTTTTCTCTTTCTTTTGAAAATATTACTGGGGGTTCTCACAGTATCTGCAACCCAGGGGCCTATAAAATCTTAACCCTGGTTATGCCTTGAAAGCATATAGCATTACTGATACACCAGATACCCACTTTTTTTCACTTCTGAATCCAATTCACATGAACCTGACTTTTAAAAATGTTTCTTCATTTTTCACATACTAAATTTTGAGTCTCAAAAATTAAGACGATACCAAATTAATATTAATTAGCCTCCTAACCATTGCACTAGGGTAGGCGCAGAGACACCCACTGATTACGAATACTATTTGGCCCTGTATTGTATCTATTTTACTTTAAAACCTTCCCGTCCATTGAATATGCCTGCCAAATTTGGTTGAGCGATCAGACTTGATATTATTGATAAAAAAAATAGTTGTACATCGGCGATTCAACCAGAAATCGTCGACTATAAAATGATATAACAGGTACATGCAAACGAAAATGATTCGAACCAGCAACCTTCTCGATTAAAAGCCGAAATGCCTCTCGTTGTAGCATTTATCAACTTCAAGACGGCCTTCGACTCAGCCTCAACGACCTTGGGAATTTCCACTATCACTCTACAAGGTGTGGAATTTGTATACGTCAGAGTACTGCAACATATACGCAGTCATAGCAGCTCCTCTATCAGACTATATTAAGACTGAGGGCCCCTTTCAGCTCTCAAAAGGGGGTCACCCAAACTCTTCACAGCCTGCATTGAGAAGATCTTCCGAAACCTAGACAGGGAAAATAAAGGAATCAGAATTGACGGCGAATACTTAAGCAACCTCAGAATTGCAGACGACATCGTCCTTTTTGCAGAGAACCTACACGACCTCCAACTAATGCTAAGTGAACTGAACGAAGAGAGCGAGAAAGTCGGTCTTCACGTGAACAAATCTCATGTGCAACAATCAAGTCGGAAATAAACAACGATCAAAATGATATACGCAGAACTGGAGAAAGTTGACCACAACATCTACCTAGGACATCGGATCTCCGAAATCTCCAGAAGAAAAAAAATCAAGTGAAGAATCACTCTTGGATGGCAAAGCAAGCACAACCTTCAAGAACAAGATGATACCATTGGTCCTAGGAAGAAGAGTATACAACCAATGCATGCCCCTAATAGTCACCTATGGAGCTGAAACATGGAACTTGACCGAGAGGCTGACCCTTAAACTGAGAACCATGCAACGTGCACGTGAAAAAAATCAACCCCACATTAGAAAACTCAAATGGCAATGGGCTGGTCATGTTGCAAGAATGGCAGACAACCGATGGACATCACGACTCACAACATGGATCCCCAGAGATCACATGCACGACTGAGGCCGGTAGAATACAAGATGGAGAGACGAACTAGACAAGTTAAGAAAGTATTGGCTCCGCGACGCCGATGATAGAGAGGCGTGGGGAAACCAGGGGAAGGTCTATGTCCAACAACGGGCGATAAAAGACTGATAATGAGGACTGACCGATTGCCTCACGAAGGCACGTGCACAATACGCCAGAACTTTATTGGTGTCCCCCCTATGTGCCTGACTTTCAAAATCTTTTTCATTTCTTTCATACTAAAATTTTTAGTCTTTAAAAAGACCTTAAAACCCTACCCCACCCAAAGAAGAGAAAAAAAAAACAATTTCAAACTATTATATATATATATATGCACCACCACCAGAAGGTTCGCCCTCATCTACAACTATTTCAATATATATATATATATATATATATATATATATATATATATATATATATATATATCGCTCCCGGGTAGATTCAAACCACCAACCTTTCACTCAACAGCCGAACCCGATAATCGGTTATGCCACGAACACATAAATCAGTTACGCCAGGGCGATTTATTTCTGATTCTAATTCATCCGTGTCAGACTCTCAAAATCCTTTTCAGTTCTCCCATACTGAAACCCTCGTTAAATTTACAAAATGGGGCGTATCTTTTTTGCTGTTTTTTTTTCTAGTCCAAAACATTTGCAGAGTCACGTGACATCTGCGGTTTAGGCGCACATTGCATTCTTATAGCAATTCTCTTGGCAAAAATAAGGAGAATACGAACATTTGTTGAAAACTTGGTATGTAGCGTTTTAAAGAGAAATTTCTGTGACACGATGTAATAAGAATTGTCACTCATATAAAAACTTTCTACAAGATGTCATGGATTTGCTTAAAATTGGGTTAGTTTTACGGAAGTTATAACAAGATTAGAATTGTCAATTTGCGCAGAAACTCAACTTGATTAAGGGGACAGCGCTACCGTGCGTGCCCGACATACCTACACAAATGCTAGTAAATGGTACATAAAATTTGAAAATAGATGAAAGAATTATCGTTCCGGCTATATCCAACATATGGAGGGAGAAATCACAACAATTTGGTAATGCATTCAAACATCCTAGATGAAGCAATATTATGATAATTCTTGATTTTTTTTTTTCACATATTCCTGTCTTATTTTTGATACAAGAAGTATTAGATATAATCGTCAATGAATTTCCAAATATTGCCAATCATTAATTTTAACCAATATTTCTTTCACCTTATTTCTATTGCTTTTTACTGCAACTTCTCAGATCGTTATTCTTCGACCGCTAACTTGATTTTTTGGTTCGGAAGTGAGGAAAGAGCCTCCAGCGTGATATGAATTATCATTTTCTTAGGCTCTGCCTTCCCGTGACAGAACATTTGCCGATTTGGCTACAAGGCTTTGATTAGCCACATTCCTTACTTCTCCAATTGCTGCGATGCAATTGCATTGTTTGTTTACATACATTATTAGTAGTATTAGATGTAATAGTTTATGAATTTCTTAGATGAAATGTTGTCCTTATGATTGTTTTTTTAACTCGCCTATCTTTCCTCTTATCTCTGACCGTTATTCCACAAACATTGAATAAGCAGTGTGGCTCAGAATAAACCTCCGGTGAGATTTGAACGAGGATCCGGTGTCCTTGGGAATTTAAATCCAGTCAGAGGTTTATTTTTCATTTCTGATCCAAGTTGCATACCTAAAAAGTTGTAAATAATGATCTGAGAAGTTGGGATGAAAGTAACAGAAATAAGACGGAAGAGCCTAGTCAAAAATTTGAAACAATATATCTAGTAAAAACAGCAACTAAAAAAAGTCCTTTGTTAAAATTATATGTTCGGAAGTTTACACGGAATTATAGCTAGTGAGAGGGAAGTATCCTCTTTCCTCATTTAAAATGAGTTCTTACTCTTTTGTGAATTATATAGCATACCGTTTACTTGTCGATAAGGATAGAACCTTCCAGAGTTTTCAAATCGTGTGTAGCCTCTACAACATAATCGTTGCAATCTTAGATAATGAAACAACAACAAAATAGGCATGTCCTCTGCTCAGTATAGCAGAGCATTGACTAAGTTCAGTACATTACCGTAGTTATTCATAAAGATAAGCTTTGGTCGCACTTATAATCTGTCGCCGATTGGATTCTGTCAAATCGCCGATTTAACGTCGACGTGTTCTTACGGCTTCAAAATACGTCTGAGACTGAGTCAGCGATCCAGTCGTAGCGATAGGACTGGTTCTTTCTTCGATCGAGTCAGATGATGTAGCCAATGGGACGAGCAGAAAGTTTCTTATGTCACTTCCTTTTCAATAAATAAATGAATAAGATAAAATAAAAACGGCGATCTTCTTGTATCATCACGAGAAACTTGGGAAGATTAATGCATATTTTCACATTTTTACTTTATTTCCAGGAAAATATAGATATTTTTTTATATTTTTGCCTCATTCTTTGGATGTAAAACTTTGACGCATTGATGTCTTATGAAACATCAAATTTGAAAATTGCTGATAAATAGTTTTGTATCAAAATCAATTGTTCGATTTGTAATTTTGTCATAAATCAATTATGCGTTTAGTATATCTATTTTTTGACGAATGAATAAACGGGAAGAAAATATTTTTGTTAGTTTATTGAAAAAAAAAAAGAAAAAAAAGTGGTTTTACGAGGGGATGGATAAGGTACTTGAAAGTACCAAAAATTACTTGCGAAAAGTTATTTTTTTTACGTATCTTCCAATATTCAACTTTCTTAACCACTCCTATTTTTTAAATAAAGTTTTAAAGGTTGTTATCCTGGTTTTGAATGCATCAAATAAAATAGAATTTCAATTATATATATATATAATTGACATGGTACGCCTGACTTTTCTGCTGTGTCATAGCGACATCAGTGTTAAGCGTCTCGATCTGTGATTAAAAATACAAATCGGTGACACTTCGCCTTAATTCGATGTACGGTTCAATCGGTGATAAATTGATCGGATTGTAGTGTGACCTAAGCTTAGCTCAATACCTTACATAGAACTACACATGCGCATCAGACACAATAATTAACAACTTGTGTGCGTAGTCTAAATGTGTTGAAAATATCAATCAACATTTATTCGAACGATGACAAGTTATCATTCAGAATCCAATGTTTCAAATCATTTTAGCCCAGAATACAAAATATGAAAGTAAGTGATTAAACTTTCGACGATGTCTAGAGAGAGGGAAATACATTTTAAACAGCCATTATTTATCGATCAAAAACAACCGCCCTCCCCCATATCTGATATAGTGATTCTTGGCCTTTTTCGAGGCTCGCACACATTCAAGATTTCAAAATCTTTCTTGCACCCCTTAAATTAATGCTTGAGGATTAGATTTAAAAAAAAAAAACAACTCAAAATTGGTCAAATTAATTCTAAAAAGTATAAATTACGAAATGTTAACATTTCTCAGATGTCAAATTAAAAAAGTCTGTATCAAGATATCACTAATAAAACCATTTAAGGTGCTGGCTGTGTTGCTTTAATTCAATCAAGTTGTATACATCGGCAATAAAACGAAAAAAAAAATGTTTGTTCGACACACCCTTCTTTCACCCCATCCCCAAATTGGTGAGTGCACCCAAGGTCAAGAACCACTAACCTAGTAGTGAGCGTTATTTAAAGCTTAGGCTCATGCAGTTTCCATGAATTGTCGACTGGCAATCAGAGAAGAATAAACGAGACAAAAAAATTTTCAGGCGTTTAAAGAGGTTTGTGATTTGATTTTAGATGTAAAATTGAAAATCAAGTTGGCGGCACCGCTTTTGCGAGATCTTCACACAAAAAAGATCTCGTGCATCTATGATCAGACTTTCAGGCTTGTTATTCGGGGGGCATTGTCATGTTTACCAAGGTTCCTCACTGGTTGGTCCTGCGAATCATTACTACTGTAACGTGTTCGATCCTCACTGGGTACTCTGCACTCATGCCGTACTGAGTTTTCGGGTACGTCACTGTAGTGTGATGGTTAACAAGCTAGACTCTCAGTGTCAGACCATTGCTAATGTAGCGAGTTCGGCACTCACTGAGTGGTTCACTACTATGGCCATTTGTTAGTCTAAGCTAAAGTAGGTAAAAATCATATCCCATAAGTAGTATCCGAATTTATGGCCAGAACAAAACATTAAAATACACATTTAATTAGATTTTGTTCATTAACAATTTCTATCGTTATCAGTCCCCACTCCCATTCAACGATTTAACATTCAACAAGCTCCATAATACCGTTTTTAAAAAGTCTTTCTGTTTGAAGGAAAATTATATTGAGATGGTAGTTTCCATCTCTTTATGTATTTCAAAAACTAGTCAAAGATGTTTCAGTAAAATCCAGAAAAGATGATCAGATCGAGCAAGATCTGGAGAATACGGATGGTGTAGATTTTTTCTCTCCGTGCGAGGTCTTCAGTCTTTTCAGATGCGTTCTTCGCAGTATAGGATCAGGATGGAACATTATAACTTTGTATTTGATCGAACTGAGCCCCTTTTCTTCAGAGCAGTTTTCACATGCTCCAATGACTGGTATCAACTCAAAGTTGACCCCGTCAACACAATACCACCAAACACTTACCAAAACTTTCCTTTGAGGGAGGTCCATTTAGAAGTTGTGCAGTAGCCTGTTCGCCTCCACCAAGCCATCGTCTATTTCGCTTTATATTCTTGTAAAAGTATACATTTTTTAACACGTCACTAATCTGTCTAAAAATGGCGAGATGCGTTTACGGGAATGCAAATGTCTACTTTTGTTTTTCGTTTGGTTTCTTTGAAATCATTCGGAATCCATTTTCCAAGTTTAGACTTTTCAGAAGTTATTGCAATAGCGAACAGTTGAATGGCTTAAATGCAGTTTCTGAACTAATTCTTCAACCCTAAAGGCATTATTTCTATCATGATCAAGCAAAACCAGGTTATCGTTAAATTCAATAGGACGTCCTGTTTGTGGTTATTATCTTTTCTAAACCTTTCTAATCATCTTCAGTATTTTCTTTCTTTCAAATTAGTGTTTCCATAACTTTTCTAGGTGATTCCTCACATATTTGAATGAAATTGATAGTCCGATCTCTTCCATCATTGGCAGTCGTTTACGAAAATCAAAGAGAAATTACTGGAGTTAATAAAACAATCACTAAAAGCTAACGCTATGACAAAATTTGAAATAGTATTAATAAACGCTGTTAAGGAAAATTCAGACGTTCGGTTGCATAGTTGGTCTCCGTCTTGCATCACACGTCTCCACGACACTTAACGCATTCAAGCCAGGGGCGCACGTAGGTATGCTTCAAATCTAATTGTTATTCTGAATATGGCAGACATATTGAATACATAGAGGTCACATGACCATCATATTTGCCTTAAATACAATCAATATATTATAACCTTGAATATGATATACGACTTCTCAGGGTTTCTTAAATCCAACCATTATGTCCTTGCTCTGCAATTCTCAAAGGGCTGAAATAGTTGAGCCCAAAACATTCACCACGACTTATTTTCACTAAACAGCCTAAATTCCACCCATGTACTGCCTAAATTCCACCCCAAACACTTGAGGGGGGGGGGGGGTTGTACCCGATAGAGAACCACTGGTTTGAAATATCTATTCCATAAACACGTTGAACATTTCGGGTTGCTTCTGCAACATTGTCTTCTCTTAACACATAGAACTTCACATGTCTTACGTGGTTCATCTCTGAGAGGGTCAAATCCTGATCAGTAAGTTGAATCAAACTGTGGCGACGCAACATATTTGTTTGAATCAGTACGAATTCGTAGTAACGTGCATTTATATCATTTTCAAATTGAGAAAATATCATTCGATCTATCACTTTTGGGTCTCTGACATTACTTACGGGATGACTTTAAACATTCACCTGTTCAAACAATGATTCTTTCGGTATATAGGTTTTAGCTGATTGGGAGAGACTAATGTATCGTACCAAATAGCCTTATTCTCTGGAGATTTTCAAGCTTTTTTGTAGAGGTGTTCATACATCTTGCTTTTCGGTCATTCAGTCGGTCTAAGTTATATTAAACAATAGAGAGGAAGGAAGAGGTATGGTGTCGTTAAAAGAACACTATTCCAGTCATTCTCATTAACTGCTAATGATATCATGTGAGACATTCAACAGAAAAATATGGAGAAAAAAAACCAACTAGACCAGGACTTACCAAAAGAAAATACCAACTAGACGTAATACGTCTACAAAATGAAACTTAAGAGGAAATCAATATCAAATAGACTGGTAGACCGCATCACGAGAGCTTACAGAAGCACCGTCTACAATAATTAACTAATGATGTCTTGATGAAATATCCGATGTCTGCATTTTTGTATTTAAAAAAGTAAAAAATGGCTATTTACGATATTTATTGAAAATAATACTTGCGATATATTTCCACACAAGAATGAGGCAATTGACTCGAAGAAAGACTGGCTCTTCTTCCTTCTCCCTCTGCTTCTACTACCACTAATGGGGAACATATCGTTGAACTTACGGTTCTTGTTTGTTTATTTATTTATTTGTTTATTTTTTAAATCACTCACACAATTTTTTCTAACTTCGGATAACAACCAGAGGATTTCAACAGGCGGGATAAATTGCAGTCAAAACAATTGAGAAAATACATAGATCGATAAATAGAAATCAGAAAGTATTCAATTTAATTTGTTTTTATACAGAACTTCATAGCTGTGATTTCAGAGAGTGAAATGTTGAATGTAGATGCATATACGCTCAGGAGAAAATAAACAGTCGTTTTTCCTCTCTCACTCAACCCCTTTCTAAGAACGATACAAAAGCAACCACTGTCAGTGCGCAGTACCCACTCGCTCTTCATCATCAACAGCCCGCGGATTTAGGTGGAAAATCGGGCGTCAAAAAGCCATGCCCATTATAGCATGAATTTACGTTGTGAGTCGACCCATGTGTCCCCCATTTGTGGTAGTCGAAGCAGAGGGAGAAGGAAGAAGAGCTAGTCTTTCTTCGGGTCAATTTGTTTCAAAAAATGGGTCGGTGGCTGCTAAAAACTTGCATAGGGGTCACATTGGTACACGCAGAAATTTCATGAAGATATGTTGCATAATTTCTGCGATAATCTGTCACGTACGGGCGGACAGACACTTGGTGGATTATAATAAGATCATTCAAAGTTTCGTATCAACTGCTAAGAATGGACAGCGTCTATCGTAAGCGATATTGCAATTCAAATTTTTCTATTGACGCTGCTCAGTGTGCATGTATAAAAAATCTTACCGACGTCGAGAAATGCGTGGAACGTTTATCCTGATCTCACAAGGGCGTTAACAACATTAATGTCGTTGTCAGACGTGATTGATGGCCGTTTTGGAAAGATTCATTATTCTCTTTTATGACAGATCAAGGATCATGGTTATATGGTCGACGATTTCTATAGAAGATTGTTCTCAAAAAACGTCAACAAGTCTTGAAAATATTCCACCAACTCGACACTCCGAGACTGCATACATTACGTGCAGTTTACCAGGGTTTCTCCGGATAGGTTAAGCACTTTAAAAATAAAATATCGATTCCGAACCCTGGTGGATGGGACTGTGGGCGAGTTGAAAACTACATTACATGTGCACTAGGAGAGAACGATCCAGAGTGAGTGGAAACAGGAATGGATCACTCCATAACAGGCGAAAGATAAATGCCAATAGCTAATCCGTGGCGAATGTAAGAAGAGACGCAAACGCTTGAAGGCTAACCTCAACTGCACTGGACAATGTAATTGTGATTGACATTGCAGTGAAATTCAAGAACACATTCTAATTAGTTCAAGTAAAAACTCTCACGACATTCATTTAACTATGTTCAATCCAAAAGAAGAATGAATCATTTGTAATTTTATATTATGTTAAGAATGTACTTGACTTTTCTTTATATAGTTTGAAGAAATGATTATGTTCATTAAGCTATAGATTAGGCAGAAGGAGCACACTCTTGTATCGGTATTGTAACAGGTCAAGTGATTCCTTCAAAGGATTACGTACGGAACATTCATCTAATTGGAACTCACTGCCATAAAAAAGTTGCATGTTTTTATTTCCATAAGAGCGGATGGTTCATTCAGCTGCAATTATCCCACGTACGTCACAATTTCATTCATCAGAACTCCCACAAAACCCAGAACCCATAACTTCTGTTCTAAATGAAAAAAAAAAACAAAAAAAAAAACAACGTATTCCTTCGGAATAATTTGTTGTTTATAGGCTAAATTTCCGTTCAAACAGAGAATAAATAATATTTATTAGTGTCAGCCTCGTTTTGATGTTTTACTCTGTATTACATGCGCACTAAGAGTGAACGATCAAGAATGGAAGAAGCCATCTTTCTTTGCAAAATTCAGGGCGTTCAGGATTGGTTTTGGTCATCCTGTTTACAACAGCTGTACACTTGACCCCTTAGCTCTTCTGACCCAAATATGATACATCAACTGAACACCTATCACAGGACCTGATCATACTGCAGTATATTCTACACAAAATCAATTCAAAATAGAGCTTTGGAAATTATATGTACCGAACAACTTGTTTTGGTGTAGGGTATTACCTTGTTTTTTTATAAGCACAGTAATAGACTAGTGATGAATTTTACTTAGCTCAATATTTAAAAGTGCTGCACCCGGGGGAGGGGGAGCAAAGTTTCATGCCTTTATCATGAAAGTGAACGGTCTGGTCACTTAGCAGCAGGACTATCTAAGCTTTGTTGCTTAATTAAAAATTTGTCAATGGCGTCATTTCAGGAGTCACACTAGTTTCACAGACAAATTGGGTGGCTGAAGTCGTAGGTAACTCATAACTAAAAGCCTGTGAGGTAGAGAGAGGAGGAGGGACAGAGAATTATTTATATAGAAGGAGAGACAGAGTGAGAGCAAGAGAGAAAGAGAGGGGGAGAGAGTATTTCCGCTTCCGGGAAGAGAACAGTTTCTTCCTGCCACATATGTAGTAATGGGAAGAGTTGGCAAGTGAGAAGCGGGGATGTGAGGGTCACGATAAGCGACAGTGAACGAATATTAAGAAAACACGTGATTATACATTAAAAAAAAAACTAAAAAAAAACAAAAAACGTCGGGTCTTTTTCGTCAGTCCCCACCAAAATCTAACGTCCATAAATTATAACTTACGAAAACTGGACTAAAAAAAGAAACGATCAAGTTGCACTTTTTTCTCGACGAAAAATACCCACGAAAAAGAATATCATCTATCACGAAAAATATCTAGATACTATTTTATAAAGCGCCTGCCATAGCCAAATTTAAAGATCTTTTTCCAATTTGAAAAAAAAAAAGAAAAGAAAAACGTTTTTATAAAAGTCGAAGTATATTAAAAAAATTATTAACTTCTGTCAGAGTGGATTTGGGCCCTGAAGCAGTCAGTCTTGTATTTTTCCCATTCAATTTACAGTAGAATGGACTTATTCTTTATTCCATTCATTGAAGAATTCCGTCAATTACACTCGGTTGTAAGCAATCCATAAATTTAAGAGTTAAGAACAGATTGGGCCCTTCCTTGAGGTTTATCATTGGTATCAGTGTTTCCTGACCAAAACTTTTCGAACCAAGGCCAGACAATCTGCGCTGTAGTGGTTCGCACTCCAAATGAGCTGTTGAAGTTATCAGCAGCTTGAGCAGCATAGTGTCCTAATTTGAATTTGCATTTGAAAGTTGATCCAATCTAGGGAGCCACCATTGCTGCCAAGGGATCAAAAACCTCCGATGACAAATTATGAATAATGAGACTACACTCAACGCAGAATTGGGTGTACTCATGAAGTAAAACTGACACATCAATTCTCCCTTGATAGAAAAGTTTTGGTCTGCTGGAAACTGACGGATAAGACCCCAAATGCTATGTCTCATATTGCAATTTATTTCTGATTTCAAACATTTGAAAAGCTGTCAAATTATGACAACTTGTCTGATTAGGAACACAAGTGAAAAGATATACAAGACTGATGGTTTGGGAGGAAAGTTCAAATGTTTCTAGTCGGCAAGAAAAAAAAGAAACGTAACTCAATATTTTCTTTTTGGGCTTCCTTACTTGAAAATTATAGCCGTTAGCGTTTGGTGGGGGACTAACGTAGACTCCCCACGAAGTTTTCCTTTCTATTCTGAACGGTAGGAAAATAATTGAGAGGATGAATTTATTGATCGGCTTGAAGAGAGAGATTTGAAGAATTAAGTGTCAGATTTTTTAGAAGTTCGACCGATCATTCATCTAAAATTAGTTAGGCAAAGCATGAGCTGGCTTTTAAAAAGTTGAGACGTATTTCCTGGAACATACGTGACATGGAAACGAGAGAGGTTATTAAGTAAATTGCTATCGAGCCAACTTTTAAAATATTTTTTCTTTGTTTTCGTTAAATACGTATACGTACCTACACACACGAATGTGCTTAAGTACAATTGTGGTTTTAAATTTAAAAAAAAAAAAAAAATGAGATCCTGTGTAAAGTATCTCGTCCACAACATCTGATACATAGTTTGAAAAGATCAAATCAAAACAGGGGAAAAAATTGGACACCAACGATAAAAATGAAATCTTGTAACCAATTTCAACTAATTAACATGAGGAAACCAGACTCTGAAAATCGTTTCAGGAACTTTTCAAAAGCCATAAATAAATGAATTCTAAACCTCGTTTGTCAGTAAGACTATGTTTCTCACCAAAATACACAACAGAAGACGTATACTCGAACATTTTGCTTCTCAATGAACTTTAAAGGATATATCCATTGTGTTTAACAACAACACCTTTTTTTTTTCTATTTCACGTGTCAAATAAACATTTCTTGAACACGTACAAGCATTTATGCGGAACAAACTAAGTATTTTTGTCATACAAACGTTCATGGCAAAAACCCATTTATACACGCTTTCTCTTTTCTCCGATGTATCAAAGTGTTAATAATAAAAAACTGACATCGCACTCCTCGAAAATTACGGTTTTTATTATTGTTTAGTGGATATTTTTTCTACGATATCTGTATTTTTACACATCGCTTTGAATATATATACATAGTTGTGCATTATTTTGGGCTGCTTGATCTTTAAAATCCAGTCTGAAAGGCATCAGTCAAAATGCAAGCAGTATCGTAAGGACTGATACAAGTTACAATGTTGATCGGTCAAAAAGGTATCAGTCGAGAATGTCAACTCAGTAGCAAAAATTATTCTTTTTACTAATTATTCAAATTTCATATTTTTTGGTGAAATGGAATGAATAAAGGTTTTATTGTAATTTTATTTTTTAGTTTCCTACCATATATCGCTGGAAGACTGGAATGAGTAAAAATTTATAGTAATAAAATGAGTGATATTTTTATGATTTAGCTCGAAGCAAAAACCTTATGTTTTTTATTTATACCAATAAATGAATGAAACTATCTTCCAAATACTTAGATGGAATTATTTTCCTTTGTGATTATACTGCTCCGTTTTATTTATTTGATGATTTATTCTACTAATAATTTTTGGTCCTATCATGATCTTTATACATACGAAAGATAAATCCATGGAAATTTATTACCTCCCTACAAAATATCTGCCCACATAATGATTAGTAGAATTCATTTTTCTGGGTCTCTATCCGCCTAAGGGGAAAGAAGGTTGTCAGGTGTTCAGACGGAAAGAAAACAGTATAAATTCTTAGTGTCTTCCGAAAGAAGGATCCGTTCCTGAATGATTAATATTTTAGTAATTCATTTAGTTTATATTAATCAAATAATCTTTAAAAAAATGGAATAAATAACATTTTAATGGACCGATTTTAACCGAAACTTGCTTTAAGAGTACATAATGATAGGTATTCACTACTTCCGATTTATTAAATACAAGGTTTTAATTTTATTATTGTGTTAATTTCTCATGACTGTGTTGTATAATTATACCTTTTAATTGAAAAATTATACTTATTGGAGACTATGTAACGCTTTTGGAGCCACGTCAAAGCAAAAGATTAACAGATATTACTTAGGTATTTCAGTTTTAGAAAACTGTCCTAACTTTACTTATCTTGTAACTATAAAATAAAATAATCAAAATATTACTTTTTCTATCCATCCTGTTGAAATGAGTAAAGTCTATTTGTCAGAGATAGAATTCTAGAGCACTTCCGTTCAGAATATTACACCTCTTCCTATCTTAGAGTCTGTAATAGTTTTTGAGGTACGATGTCTATTTCTACAACTGCGTCGTAGCTTATCGCTGGTCGGTGTTGTCCAGCGGACATTGTGACAATCGCTCAACGTTAGGTGACGGTTGTATTGTATCTTCGTATATAGAAAAATCGATTGCCATATTTTCATCGCCTTTTTTCTCGTATTTCCCAGATTAATGCCAAATTTTAAAATGTGACTCTTTCCTTTGAATATATGTGTGTGTATGTATGTCTTATTTCCACTATAGATCACAGGCGTCTTGGAATGAGCAAAGTCTAATTGTCTAAGGTAGAATTTTAGTCGTGTAGAGTTCAAATACGTATGACAAGAAGCAAGTCAGAGTCGCAAGTCCACCCTCTAAAACGATGCACCGGATTTATAGCAGTAACACCTCCTTTTCTAGAGAGCGCTTCCGCTCTGTCCTTTGAATACTACGGTAAGTCTAATCTGCTACAAATGTAATCAGTGTAGACATTGTAACTAAATTCAGTATAGCAAAACGTAGCCCGGAGTATAAAAGGCATCCATCGTTCTAAGCCCCGGTATCACTGGCAAGGAGAACTAAATAGGCGAACCGTGTTCGAATTTTGTCTGAAGCTTTTCATGTTCACTTAGCATTGGTGTCCTTGAAAATAAAGGCATGGAACTTCTTCTCATTGTGCTCATGTAGAACACTTGGGCAAATCACTGAAAAACTTGGCTGTAACAACAAAATGCTTTTACTCCTTTTGTCAACCCTGACAGATACGTCAGTTCAGTGATTGGTCAAGTTGTGCACATCAGGTATCCATAGAACTAGCATATCGGGTTCATATCTCGCCCGACCATTATATAGGAATGCGAAATAAATATCTTCAAGGCCCACTTCTCGAAGCATTGGGTGCTTCTGTGAATCCAAATAATGGGTTCCATTTAAAGTCTCTAGATGGAGGATACTATAGAATATCAATGGAAATGCACGAAGGGCTAGGTTAGAATGTAATTCTAAAACAGACTTCAATTTAAAATGTCACCCCTTAGGTTGAATTCGTTGAGTGAATACAGTAATTCCCAGCGTTTAACCTGCGTCCTACAAACCAAATGTTACTTTTTTTTCACAGGCCTATCCCTTTGATTTTTATTGTTCTCAAAGAATTTGAAAGTCAAAATTGGGGTGCGTCATTGACGCTGGGGCGTCCTGGATGCCGGGATATACGGCAATCAAGCCCAAGTTTGGCAAAGATGCCTGATATTCGTGGCAACAGATGGCAATAATTAGTTTCATGCAAAATTTTCCAACATTTTTAAAGTAAAGTGTTTTATTCGTGGAAATTTGTGGTATGATTATTTAGTCACCAAAATTTGCCCCCCTCTGCTGGCATTCCAAGACCTTTTAGCTAAATTGTTCATTCCATCATAAAAAAACGATTCCAGTTTTGATTCAAATGAATTTTCAACATCTTGAAATACTGCTGACCGCACTACGAGTATTGCATGGAGCGGAACTTGACCACAAGCTCGCCCTCTCTCTCCCCAAATAAGTAACCTCTGTCCGCGTCGCTGTGGTAAAAAAATTAACTAAAATTAAGACAAAATAAATACTTGTAAGAAAGTAATGGTGCCTGATAGAACTCCATTTATTATTCAACAAAAATGAAAATCAAGATAATTCTTAAATTGACCGGGTTAGCAAATACAAGTTGGTATTCAAACGAGATTTACGGAGCCTTTCTAAAACACGTGGTGGCGACAAGAATAACCAAGAGGAGGGTCCGATCTGAACGACAGACAATGAGATGTGGCAAAGAGTTGGACAATCGAACATGCTAACAATAGCTAGGGCCCACCCGAGATATAGACAACACGGACATTCTGCGAGGGGCGCCTCTCATGTGTCTAGAACTTACCAAATACAAATGGGAAAGTTAAAAAGGAACCAGAATAAAAGCGAGTAAGAATAAGAAAATTCCCCCGATGAGAAGTCAGATTTTTAAAGAATATCAGACATTCAAATACTTTCTGTAGAGATGAAACTACGGAGAAGTATTGGATGGGGAAATTCTCATGACCGACGTCAATCTCGGTCAGGCTTACCTAGTTTGGTGAGATAGAGTGGTGGAAAAAAATGAATGTTTTGAAAGAATGGTGGTTGTTGTTCAGAGCAATATGGAGGCATTGTTTTGTAAAACATGGCCATTATGAAAATGCTTGCATAACTTCATTTCATGAGATATTTGTGGTTGGCTTGTTAGGATCTGCTGTCAAGTGTCTCGTGAATTTACCAACGACTTGAACACACACGACATCTTGGGCGGCTAATGCTTCTATATTTCGCAGCAAACTTTATATTTTCCCATGGATGAAGTGTTTGTTGCTAATAGACTAATCGACTAAGTTGGAAAAGACGAACTTGGCTATCAAGTCATCTTGATTCTTCGTGATTTCATATCTTTTTTAACCAAAAAGTCTGAATAATTCAAATCTTCCGCGAAGATACATCACTTTCGTCCGATATCATCTCAGTGAATATTTCCTCCATAAATACAAATATATGCATTCATGCAATAGTGCTCCGTGAGGAAAGATCAAAAGTTTGGAAAAATGGGTCCCACATAAACTGAATGAGATACTCCATGACAGTGCCACACCCAATACCACCCAGCTGGCTGGCTGTATCTAAACTTAGAGAATTAGGATATAAAGTCTTGCAGCATCCTCCGTGTTCATCTGACATTTCTCCTACAGATTATATTTACAAGCATTTTGAACTTCATACCCTAATAAAAATTCGTGGCCATTTGTGGCCACTAAATCTAGAGATATTTTTTTTTTTATCTCCAGAGGATCGTTGAAAAAAAGAGTTATTGCTAGAAATAGGTCGTATTTTGATAAGATATTTAGTTTTTTTGTGTGTTGTTTACATCATCCTTCATCTTACTATTCAAAAGGGACAACGAAAACTTTTTTTTCGCACTGGAAAATGAAACAGTTACAACAGACTAAAACTAAAATGAGAAATAGTTGAAAAATGTTTACATGGATTCTTTTGTCTTTTTTTCCCCTATATTCGTAATGGTTTGGGTCGTTCAGCTTTTGTTAGTCAGATGGCTACAGCGACACAGTCGATTTCCTACCGTCATTTTCTCCCCGACTCCCACTTACTATGTTCTCGCTTTAAATGTCACTCTTGAGCGGTGGTATTTTTGGCAGTAGCCCTAGCCGCCACCGCACACATGAACTAGTTCCAATTCAACAACCTGACTTATATCTATGTCTGACAACGGTGACGGTAATCTTGTGATAAACAATTAGTTGGATCTTTGTTGTTGCCAGAAAAAAAAAATGGGGTGGAGGATGGAAAGATCAGGGAGTGTACATTTTTGGAAAATATTCCGACTAAATTGGACAAAAACCAGAAAAAAGGAAGCGTGTCATGGAAGGAAGACGCTGAACTTATTTGTGAGATATGGCACACTTGTCTGATAGAACCGGTCAACAAAATTTGATTTTTTTTTTCTCATCGGAGTTGCAGTGCAACTTTCTGGTGCCTATTTTTAATACAGATTACGAATTTCAAGTTAAAACTTCAGAAGACGGTTAATTCTAAAATGACAATTTTTCGTTATTTTACATGTCTTTATGAGTTCTTCGTTAATTTTTGTTTCACTCTAGTCTCATCTTTTTTGCCACGTTCACGTACTGTTTCCACTTCTACATTATACGAGGTAAATTGACAATGGTCAAATGAAAAAATTATTCCTATCAGTCGGAACTTTTCAATTCAGAAAATCAAAATTACTATGTATACATACATAGATATACAAAAAAGATATTATGCAAAAGGACAAGCAAAAAACGTTGGTCTTTGGACCCCTAATTGTGTTTTAAAGGGGTTAAATGCTAAAATATAGCTTTCGTCTCATCATCAAAACTAGACGTGATACAAAGATGACGAGATACAATTTTGAAATCAGCTATCAAAGCTATAAATTGCACCACAACACATGCCTAATGAAAATTTGTAGTTGACCATTGTAATTTCTATATGAAGGAAGATACGTACAACAGAACCGAACTATAAGATTACAAAATATAATGAAAACTAATAGTAGTTACAAAAGCCAAGCAGGTGGTGTAGTGCTGTGGAGACGCATGAGAAAGATGTTTCCTTACTTTTAGAGGGAGGGATATCGGAGTTCCCTCACAATATATCATAGTTGGTACCTAGTTATTGACTGATCTAGTTGACCTAGTACCTATACATTTGATTGACTAGTGACTTAATTTAAAAGAACGACAACAAATAAACTAGGTCAGGGTAGGGAATCAAGAGATAAAAAATCGGTAATCTTTTTGCTGTTCTCAGAAATTTCTCGTCTCATTTCTCTTTTTTTCCCCCCATGAAATCTCGTCTCTTTTCTGATGTACACATCCAGATTATATGCAAGGCTTCAATTTTAGCTCACAGTGTATTTTGCCCTAACATAAAGCTAAATACTTCGACCTAGTTTTTGATTGACCTATTTTTTTCCCTACCAAATTTGACAATCTGCAGACCTATTTTTTCAAGGAGGTACCAGTTGAGTTATATTCTACTAAAATTCTCATTCTCCAAATCTGTTTGTATCCCTAAATTAGCAAAAAATGGTCAGTTGCTGAGATATATATATATATATATATATATATATATATATATATATAATATTAGTACATAATAAATAGATTATCTCAATTAGATACAAACAAATGAAAACAGATTTTGTCCGTTGTAGATGTTTAATCATAGAGCTCGATAGATAACACAGTAAATAGAGTTATTCATATAAAAAAAATTACACCCGGTGAATGTAAACATTTGCACTCTTCAGCAACCGACCATCAGCTGTTTTCTTCACGGCCTATTGCTGAAGAGTGCGAGAGACACGAAGTGTTTACATTCACCTGGTACATGCCTTTGTAAATATTACATATATATCTCATGACACCCCTAAAATCCCCCAGAAATAAATGTTTATCATTTTGCTCATGGAATTGCCACGATCGATAGAGCAAGCATCCCAGCGTCCCCTCACCCCCACACTTTTAGCGGTACACCACCGAAGGTATGTGAATGCAAATCTATAATACATTGATCCGTTTTCTGTACGTTTGTCGGTGGGATTGTGCCCGTAACACAAAACCGACGCATTTTAACGCAATCCATATTATCGCAGTACCGTTGAAATGCTCTTAGAGAATAAAGCAATTTCCACTGGTTTCCAAGTAATTTAATCAAGTATAGATTGACAAAAAATATACTCTCAATAGTGATAACCCCGGGTCTATTGACTGCTAATTACAGTTCTCAGTGTAAAAATAAGAGGAATCGATAAATAATCACAATATCTAAAATGTTTGACCGCTACCCTCAACATCTATCACTTCGCAGCAAAGACCACGCTATAAGAGAAAGTGGAAACAGAGAGATGGATACACAAGAACAGTCTCGATGGTGTGACCCTCTCCTACCAGCATGACAACTCTAACCCATCTAATGTGAAAGGTGGGAAAGGGACAGGCTGAGCTAAACTACATATGTTATCGCTTAATTCAGTCGAAAATCTAAAATCTTCACCGGAAATTGTAGATCACCTTGACTTGGTGAAACATTATGGATGGATTGAAAGCGCCACAATTACAAAATATTCACTAATGTAATATTTGAAATTCAATTATTTGATATTTAAATAGCAGTAACCCTTTGATTAAAGAAAACCACCAAAGATTAAAGATAAATTGGACATTTTTAATGTTTTATTCATGGGTTACAAATACAAAACTTAGTTACATATATGCAATATGACATAATAAACCAAATAACCAAATAAATGAAACCAAAGAAAATAATATTTTGCTCATTTATAAGTTCATGATGAATAATATATCTTTTGGTAAAGTAAACATTTCAAGATGAAATTTCTTTCTAAAACGCCATTGTTTGTTCGTTACCCTAATTGAAAAATTACCGTCAGTCTTCGTGAACAATACAAGCTTTATCTCAGTCTTCCTTTGTCAACAAAACAACTCAGAAATTGATATGTAACTAAGAATTATGTGTGTTGTTTATGTAACTCCTGAATAAAGCAC